>JAIPMN010002274.1:43503-58628 GCA_020650975.1 Apostichopus californicus
CCCCCCCCCCCCCCCCCTTGAGCAAATTTTGTTTGTATGTTTTTATGATATCGCTAGTTTCAAAATAGAAATGCTTAGATGCAACTTGCAAGGCCTGGGAAGTGCCATTTCCAGCGATCTGGGAGGCATTTTCGGCCAAAATTTTCTTCTACGCTTCGCGCCAACCTATGGTGGCGCTACGCTTAGATAGTTTCCAGAGCCGTATACGGCTCTGATAGTTTCCAGTGCCGAATCTACGGCTCTAATAGTTTGCCTACAAGTTCGCCCTCCCTTGGCAAATTCCTTGCTACGCGCCTGAATATAACGTATGTAAAGCGCTCATTTGAGACCTATTGCTGGTATAAAGCGCTATATGAGAAAACGTTTTTTTTATCGCAAGTAAGATGGGGGGGGGGGAGGGGGGTGGATGGAGCTTGTTTGAAATGTTCACAAATCTGTTGCTAAGGCCGGATAAATATGATTGTGTATCATTTCAATATGAACATTGTGTACCCTGATTGATAGAACTGGGTATTAGGCTTTAACTTCCGAGTATAAGATATTGTCAATTTCAAACCGCATATGTAGCTGGTTAGCTTCTTGTGCTGAAGATAAGTCATCAACTAACCTTTAGTTTAGTTTAGTAGAATAAAAGGACCAGGAGGGACACTCAAGTCCCCAACAAGGACCCTATAGGAGAGGGGGAAAAAACTGAAGACACAAACACTCAGACCCGATTACAATGCTTAAAGTGCTTGTCCAAAGCATTCTTAAACCCATTCACACTACTTGCAAGTACAACTTTCTCAGGCAAACCGTTCAACTCATTCACAACCCTAAATAGAAAAAAAATTATGCCGAATATTAATCCTACTTTGTGACTGTTGGAGTTTTAGACAATGAACTCTGGTACAACTACTATTAGCAAACATGAAAAAGCCAGTGAAGGATAAATTTTCAAAACCATACACAATCTTGAAAACCTGAATAAAGTCACCACGTAACCTCTTAAGCTCCAGGGTGGTGAGATTCAACAGTTGTAACCGCCTATAATAAGGAACACCCTTTAAGGAACTAATCATCCTTGTAGCCCTCCTCTGGACCTTGTATGGTCAGAGTGAAAGACCTCTGGACCTTCTCGAGTACTTCCTTATCCTTAGCAAAATATGGGTTCCAAGCCTGCACAGCATACTCCAGATGAGGCCTAACCAACTGCTTATAAAGCTTTTTACTTATATTGTAGTTTGGACACGGCGATGAATTAAACTAAGATAAGACGTGTTTACAGGAACTGGATGACAATCCGCAAGCTTCTTTCATATGAGTTGTGTGTTTCCTTTTCGCTTTGGAGTCTTTTGTTCATTACACGGTTAATGGACCAGTGTTGTAACATATATGTTGTTTCCGCTCATGTCATCATCTTATACAAAGATAAAGATAATTTCGTCCTATTAGTTTATAGGGAATTACAAAACATTAAGCGCAGTGGCGGAGCTAGGGGTATTGGTCAGGAGGGGGGGCGAGAATAGTCTGTAGGGGCGCTTTCGACACTATCTAAGCGGAGCGCCACCATTGGTTGGCGCGGAGCGTACAGAAATTTTTTGAGTAAAGATACACTTTAGATCGCCGGAAATGACCCTTTCCGGGCCTTGCTAATTTGCAGATAAACGAAGAATAAATAGGTGTTATCGCCATTTTGTCAGAAAATTACACCAACAAAATGTGACAAATGTCAATAGGTAGATGAGAGCGCAATAAAAAAGTCAGTAATCGCAAATAAGTAAAAAGTGGTAAAAAGCTGAAAAGGGCGCCAGCAGTCCATTTGAGTCCGTCAGGGGGGGGGGGCATCCGCCCCCCTGACTGTATGGACGCTCCGCTACTGATTAAGCGATTGTCACATTTTCATCTTGTTCTTGCCTCTTTTCTCTTTCGATTCTTCTTATTCTTTGGGTTTATGAAGTTAATTCAAATTATGATTCTTCGAAAGATTGAGCAATATTTTGTCCAGTACAATATCGTAACCCTTGGATCCGCGCCTGCTCATTTACCAAGTTGTCGTTTGGCATATTAAAACATGAGAGCAATTTTAAAGACTTCTAACCGCTACTGATTATACATCATAAATCATGACAATATTTCATAACACGCACACAGAAAAAAAAAACATCTGACGTTTTCAAAGAAGGCACACGTTAATTGTACTTTTTTATGTATTTTCTGTATTACCATAGCAACAAATTTGTTTCCGTGCATTTCCATCACATCGACAATATCCGAGAGCGGAGATTAAGTACAATCCTCAGGGATAATTTGTATGCCAAGCGATATTACGAAAACTCTAGATTACAAAATATTTTAAATTGGCCAAAAACTGAGTGGTTGCCTACAAATAATTACTAGGCACTATAAACATGTGCGTTACATGCATCCTTACTATGTGGAGGGGGGGGGGTGGGGGTAAGGTTTCAGAGTGGCGAAGGAAATGTATGAAATATGTGTGCCAATATAACCAGTACCTATTTTTTTTTAAACATAATTGTTTATATAATTGAATTTAAATACTTAATTTGTTTGTCGTTTTTCGATGATCAAGAAGACCAAGATCTGCAACAGTTTGATGATTTAAGTTAACTGTAACCTTGTCATGATATTCAAAAGCAACATTCATGTTGGCCTATTTAAAGGTCTTTTCATGATTTGCTTGAACTAACGAACAGTAATTAGGCTATGATCGTATGGTAACACTAACCTTTTTTTTAGCATTTATTTGTTATGGAATTTGGCCAATTGCAATCAGTTCAACATTAGTTATTACTTTTCTGTTGTTGTTGTTGTAATTTGCCCAAGTGACATTTTGTTCAATATTACTTTTTGTAATTATTATATTTTTAAACATTTATGGAAAGAGCATAGGATCTTTGAAACACACAAGTTGTCCAAATAATCCAGAATAAAACTTAGAGCCTCAAATGGTGTAATTTGAGGCATATTTAGTATATAAATTAAAGTCTATGTTAGATCTAAAGACAGAACGCTATGCTATTAACACCTTTTGAAAAGGGGAGGGGTGCGTGCACCCCACTCTTCCCCGTTCTTGGAACGACAGACTCAATGCACCTGTGAGAATCATGTCCCAAATATGCTGGAAAGTCATATAATGGTTACACATGTGTAATCTTCAGGAAGCATTTTTACTATAAGACCTCAACGCATTTTTCCTCTCTTAGGAACTTGTCTAAGTGAACTCTCATCTATCTCATCTGGCAATATGTATTGAGGGTCACAACCTTCAGGAAGGTACTATTGGAAAATGTTAGCTGCTTTTTGCAAGCTAAACGATGGAGCAATAGGCTTACTGATAACCATTACTTCCGCACGCACATCGATGGGATCATACTAGAATTAAATGTTTCACGCTTTGACTGATGTATAAACTCGGGTAAGTTTTTGACCATCAATTTTAGTTCACATTCGTTCAGCATAAAAAAACGACTCACGTTTATACCACAGACATCTGACAATATTTACATATACCGAGGTCTATGCAGCTCTGAAGGTGGAATCCATGTCAGTGAACTACGCAAAATTTGCAATTAAAAAAAAAAAACCGGTAATAGATGGCGCTATTGACAAACATGAGCAAATCAAATTTTAAAACATAAATGAAACATTGTCATACAGGACACGCTATTTTGAATTTAGTATTATTTATTCGGGTAAAAGTTAGTAAGCTTCGCGTCCCCCAGGGTGGATCACATGGCACCTAGGCTTATTACTACAATCGGATTATTGCTCCAAAAGTCAACGTTGTCTGGTTCCCCTGTCTGAGCCCTATCTTGGGTGCCTCCCTATACAGTCCCCTCTTTCCAGGCCTGCTGGTGTTAGACTTGCTCTTCCCAGAGGATAAAGGAATCATCTACATAGGTGTATACTCTAGAATTATTTTCAGCTATTTTGTGCAGGGTCTGGCCAAACTAAGAGGTGAAGATGGGGGTTGGGTCCAGTTATCATGTGGTATTCAAAACTTGGAATTTCACAAAGGCAATAATAAGTGCAAAGATGAATAAACCTGTCCTTGATTTCAAGTTTTATTAGGTTTCTATACCTATCAAACCTTCTTGATTCATATCAGGTGGACACTTACTAATATTGTATACTACCATACAGAACAAACACCAGTTCCTTCTCTTTCTGTACCAATTCATACATTGATTTTTCATTTAATTCCAATTTCATATCCATTTGGAAATATTCAATTCAAGTCTCCCTTTCACAATACATATTTAAGAACAGAATGAACTACCTCCAATAATCAATTTCATCAAATTCTGTTAGAAATATTCCTGCCGCAATTAGGGGTGTGGAAAGGTAGATGGTCACACTTAACCAGACTTTACAACTGAGGACATTCATAACAGCCACCCACCCCACTCCCGCCCCCAAGGAAAAAAATTACAATCATAAAAGAAATAGAATATCAGACCTGGAATCCATTTCATCTTCTGTACATGTTTATTCATGTTAATCAAGCTGTTGCAAGTGTTTAATTCATTTCCAATTCCAAAATTGGAATTGTAAAATAAAATTGATCATGATGGGTGCTATTAAAGAAATTTGTCACATATTTTGCAAGGCTGTAATTTTCGAATACTGAATGAGAAAACTGTGTCTCTACTGTAACCATAAGTTATTCATATTACTCACAAATTAGAATAAATGATATATAAATATAACATAATGTAACTATTGCAGCCTCTTCCAATAAATAGATCTTCCTATTGAAGAAGCTGAGAGTACTTAGTAAAATTGACAGACACTTTTGCTGCATCTTTTAGGTCAAAGCCAGATCCTCATTGCATTTTGTATCACCAAATAAAATATTTATCAGAGAATACAACACAGTCGGATGTGCTGTCTGTGCACAACAAGTTTTGCACTTGTATGCACTTTTTATAAAAGTTTTTTTTATTTATATCTTGGATATAATTGACTAAATCTGTTTCTCTTGTCTCAATGTGTGACATATAGTTTCAAACTCTTAGATTCCCTTTCATAATGTTGAGATTTTTTAGGGAAGTATCACATAAAGACTGCACCATTAGGCTACTTCTCAAAAATAACAGTCAGTCTTCTTGAACTGCATTTTTTGTCCCTGCTAGATGTTGCTTCTTCACATGATTTTGTAAATGACCTTCTCTTACAAACAATTTGCCACAATGTTGACATTGTAAAGGTTGTTCCCCTTTGTGTGTCATTTCGTGCCACAATAGAGCACTTTTACCTTCGCAGACCGTTTCACATACTCCACATTTAGTGGGTTTCTTGCAAGCACCTCCCTTCTCGTGCCGTCTTGCGCTTCCTCTGGTGTGAAACGTTTTTCCGCAATGTTGACATTTGAAAGGTTTTTCACCCGTGTGGTTTCTCATGTGATTCTGCAGTGATATTTTAATAGTGAATGCTTTGTCGCAGTCCGGACACTGAAACGGCTTTTCTCCGGTGTGAGTCCTCTCGTGTTGTTTTATGTGACCTTTTGCAACAAAACCTTTCTCGCAGTACCTACACTGAAAAATCATTTCCCCAGTGTGCCTCCGTTCGTGAATTTTCAAATTGGACCTTCTATCAAAACCTTTGTCACAGTGAGTACATTTATAAGGCTTCTCTCCAGTATGTATCCGCTCATGGTTCATAACGTTACCCCGGTTAGAAAACGATTTGTGGCAGAACTTGCACTTGAATGGTTTTTCTCCCGTATGAATCCTCTCATGACCCTGAAGAAGATGTGTGGTGAAGAACCCTTTGCCGCAAAATTGGCATATGAAGACATTCTGGTTCAAATGAGTCCTGGAATGTTGTTTTAGACGACACTTCTGATAAAACGCTTTGCCGCACGCAAAACACTGGAACGACTTTTCACCCAAGTGGACCCTTTCATGATCTTCGGCGAGGGATTTGCGACTAAAAGACTTTTCGCAGTGGCGACAAGTATACGGTCGTTCACCAGTGTGTGTCCTTTCATGATTCACAAGATGGCTTCTCTTCCGGAATGCACTTTCACAAAACCCGCACTTATGATTTCTTACTCCACTGTGGATCTTTTGATGAGCATTTAGTAAATACTGCTTGACGAAAGCTTTACTGCAAGTCTCGCAGCCGAAAGGCTTCGACTCACCATGAGTCTTTTCGTGAGATCTTGCACTTGCAATGATAGGAAACGTCTTTTCACAGAGCTTACATTTATAAGATTTCTCTTTGCTGAATACTTTCTCATCGATCATGGTATGTCTTCGAGTGCTCCTCTTCCTGATAGTTTGGTCTTGTTTCTGTTTGGAAGGCATCATCACAAAAACCCGAAATCTACTTCTAGTTAGACACAAGAGATTAGTTAATTACTCAATAAATAAACTCAAAGTTTTTAACGTCTTTGTTGGAAGATGCAGATGAAACAACTTTAAGAACTTCAGAATGGCTATCAAACAGGAGAAAGAAATGATTACAGAAATTTTCAAATCAGCCGAAATAGTTACAATCTCGCTAGCATAGGAAATCTTTAAAGAAATTCATTGAACAGCTTGTTTATGCAAGTCTAAAATATACAACCTTAGTAAAGCTGAAAATTCATGAAAAGTTTAGTATATTTACATCCAATAGGGGTCAACCATTTTCAGGGCATAACTTAGAGACAAAGTTTTACATAGCACTATAGAAGGCTATGAACTTTGCCTCTTATAAACACTATAGCTGTTACGTATCATTGCAATTGTACAGTAATTTGCCCGTTTTTGCGTAACATTTTGTGATGCATTACCAGATAAATTATTCATTGACCTTCTTAGTGTTTTCTGGAAATGCTCTGATATATATAGACGATGAAAAATTGGTTTGCACTGACTGCTGTAGAATGAGATGATAAGGTTAACTCCAGATGACTAGTCTTTCTGTTCTTCAGCAGATGAAACCTGAAACAAGAAGAAACCAGACTACAGTAGGTTTTTAGTAGTTCTTTATTGGGTTGGAAGAGGTGAGTTTACACTGACAATTTAAGGGTTGGGTGTGGAGCCATCAAGTTTTATTTTAGTATTTACATTATTCAAAGTTTACCATACTATTTGGGAGAGCTTGTAGCCTAGCCTTCAGAGCTAGGCCTATACTTGACCTACAGCAAAACAGAAATAAATATCACCATAAAAATTGCAGAAACTCAATACACAGGAAGAAGTAAATGGATCAATGGAGGTTGCATTTGAAGTTTCATGGTATTCTACATCATTTATGCTTAATTACAAGACAAAATCACGAGTAAGGCTAGGCAGTTTCCTAATGGACTTTCTGGTATTTTTCCATTCTTATCTTTATTTATGCAGATCGCCATTTCATTTTTGATATATATATATTTGTTTGGATGTATTTCATCTGTAATTTTCTCCCCTTGCATTTTCAGTTTTGATCCAACTTTCAGGACATGTTATAACAACAGCATATAGCATCATCCTTTTGTGTGTGTGTGTGTGTGTGAAAGGTCTAGCCTATGTATATTTCTTCCCTGTTGACTGGGATTTTGACCAAAAAGGATTTAATGGTTTGCTTTTACTTTTTCCTCCGTTACTCCATCCACAAGTCTCTTATCATTTCTACTTGGATTGTTCCATTTTTTTTTAATAGGAGCATATTACAGCAACAATGTTTTTTATGGTTCTCAAATTATTTTGAGAACAACACATTACACCCCTCACTTATTTTGATTAATTTTAATCAATATAAATACAAGTACATAAGAGAATTTTACACAATGACAGTAGGCAGGAGCTTTTTGCAAAGGGCAAATAACTTTGTTGCTGTGCAGTACCCCAAATAAATAAATGAAACAATCCAACCGGGAAATACTAATATGCTTGATTCCATCCACCTAAGTAAAACCATTTTACCTCCATGGTTCAACCATGGAGGTAATGGTTAAACTATTTGAAGGTGCGTTTACCATGCTGTACCTTTTGTATAACTAAGTGTAATGATGTCGCTAGACCTAAGATAGCTAGGCTGAAACATACTGTAGGTGTGGACTCAAGCTGTACTTACACAATTAGCCTAACGCTGAATTGGACCCAGGTCCAGCTTGGCCTGACCAGAACGCTTTATAATACTACACCCCATTCCCTTCAAATGTAAGACCATCTGTCTCAATGCTAGAGTTGTGTTATAGGTAGCTCTCAGCATAACTTAAGGTTAAGATGTGTCATATCTCTGTCCACATCACCGGAGATAAACAATCGCCTCCCAAGCGAAGTGTAAAATTTGTAAGCAATGCCCAGTAACAAACTAAGGAAAGCCGTTTGTTCAATAATCAATAGTTATACAGTATACAGTATGAAATCAGATGATAATGATATAGGCCTAGATGCAGTTATCCTACCATCTCAGTTAGCTGATCATGATTACAGCACAACAACCAACTTTTTTTTCACAGTAGACCAACAATACGCTGATGATATCTCTTGGGCATCAACTGGTCAGAATATACTTCAAGATATCGAAAAACGAGTTTCTGAGAAACTGACAGGAAGGAACTCTGAAAATCAATTGCACAAAAACTGAGAAATTTTCAATCACAAGAAAAGGAAATGAAAGTTGGAAGAAGTGTAAATATGTTGCAAGCTTGCTGGAGTTCGAAGAAGATATTAACCGAAGAATTGGTATAACCAACGGAGCTTTCAACACACTGTCAAGTATTTTCAAAAGCAAAAACATACTGCCGAAACATTAAGCTTAGGATTTTCGAGGCTTTATTAAAAATTGCGAACTGTAAGGCACAACGAAGATCTTCATCGCAAAATCAACACTTTTCAAAGGAGACTACTTCGTAATATTCTCAACATTAGATGGACCAATAACAATTGGTTAACAAACGATGAGCTCTACAATGAAACCAACCCAACACCTTGGTCATCCCGATAGCGGAAAAAAGAAGATTGAGATTTTTCGGTCATGTAGCAAGACTCCAGGAGGACGCTCCAGCAAAGGTTGCTTTAAGAGAAGCATTGAGACATACTGCTAAACCAGTAGGAAGGCCCGTGACTACCTTGCTTGGAAAAATAAAGTCGCAATTTAAGGACGTTAACAATAACAATTCCGAGGGAGCAATATCCCTTGCGCAAGATCGTGATACGTGGCGGAGGTTGATCACTGAGCATGTCGGATAGACGAGACTCTTATTACTACTACTACTACTACTACTACTACTACTACTACTACTACTACTACTACTACTACTACTACTACTACTACTACTACTACTACTACTACTACTACTACTACTACTACTAAGGCCAACCATAAATCCGTTAAAGGTTAATTGCTTTGTTTCTTGTCGTAACATTTCAATCAATATAAACCACATATTGCATACCATCCTTGTCAATACTGGCAATGTTGATTTGAATAACTTAAATCTTTATTTGTAGCATCTATTCCATTCCCAAAGGACACTATTGATACCTCACTTAAAGTTTGTCAGTATAGTATGGGCGGCCACTTGGGCAAAAATTACAACGATGAAACAAATAAACAAGAAAGAAAATTGAAAAAGAAGAAATATGCAAAATGAAACAAACATAAGTAATGCCATCGTAAACATTTTGTAAGGCACACTTAAAAGAGAAAGAGAAATAAAAAGACAATCATGTAGCGAAACATCAAAAACGTGCAACCGAAGGATAAACAAGGAGCATCGAGAAGTTAAAATCGATCCACTTGTCAGAACATAAAGATCAATCGCCACCATACAAAGAAGATGTATTGTAAGCAAAGAACATTCGCACAAAGTCAAAACGAACGCTAACACGCGAAACGAACAAGTGCTCAGAACAAAAAGAACAAGCGCCACCATAAAAACGAAGATGTAACATAATCAACAGGACATTCGCACGAAATCAAAACGAACGTTCACGCGAAACGAACGAACGTCTATAAACTAAAAAGGACAGCTGTTTTGGTTTTCCTTGATCATGTTATATTACGAAATGTAGTTACGACATCTTGTATGCACAACACTTCTGTCCAACCACGCTGCACCGTGCTTTACAAGGTCAGCGAACTGTGTGGGCTTATCGTCCTATTGTCATTGGAGGGGTGATCACAGCCGTGCGGCTCCGAGGGAAATATTGACATGTCTCCCTCTTTTGGTTCTGGTCGTCTTTCATTCGGCAACTTTTCTTAAAGAGCGCCCTTAATTTAACCGCGCGACACAGGGCCCGGTCACACTACAGCGATATTTTATCGGAATACGGTCCGATTTTTCAGATTTTAGGCCGAAGAGTGAGGTTTGTGGTAGTGAATGTAATGAATGCAGTGGAATATTCGAATACCTACTCCAACCTGAGGGGTTCTGGAACGGACTACATTCTGAAGTGACGTCACATCGAAAAACGATAAAAATCGGAAGAGAAATCGGATAGCTATCCGATAAAAGGAAACGGAGTCAATATCAAAAGTTAGGAGAGGGCTATTCTACATCGGAATGGCTCAACAGATAGCAAATCAGGTCCTTTATCACTGTGGCTAGAAGACCCGAACGAAAAACTGGCTGTTTCGATTCCTCCGGGAAAATCGGAAAGTATTCCGATAAAAAATCGGTATAGTGTGACCGGGCCTTTATACACGGCCTTGGAGTAGCATTGTATTCAGCGGTGTAGAGTTGCTATGAGTACCATAGGCGTAGGAGCCCAATTTGATTGGGGGAGGGGGCTCTAACGACTTGCCCGAAAAATATAACCAACATTTTTCAACATCTTAATGTACATATCATATAGCCCTGCATCAGTTATTACATCGCATGCCAAGTTACATACAATCATTTGCCGTGTTATTACCCTTCCATATTGGTAATCATTTTTGGGGAAGTCGTTTTACATTTAGTAATGGCATTAGTAATGGCGATTTAGTCGGGCAAGCTTAGAACTTTATTTTAATTATCAAGGAGATTTTTTTTTAACTCTTGATTTCCTTTAGCTACATCATTGCAATTTATTTTTCTTTCAGTAGGTGCCCGAAAAATTCTCAGCATATTGCCCGAATTTTCACAAAAATATTTGGTTGGGGGGCTACAGCCCAAGCCCCCCCCCCCCCTGGCCTGCTACGCATATGGCTATGACTATCATTATCATGTTTGGTATTATAATGCAAACGCTTTGTAGGAACTGCAAAGTTTAAGCAATTAAAAGAAATATAAAACAGAGCAAGTATAACAAGTACACATTGGTCCAACTCCCATTTGGATAGCTTAGTCCGTTGCTGTGATATGAAATAATGTTCAACAATTATTCATGTCATGTAAATATACTGTGCAATTACTTTCTAATATCATAATGATGGCCACCACAAGAGACGTCGATAACCAGGTCGGGCCCCGGGGATATCATTGTCCCGGAGACACCCATTCTGAATCTCAGGATACACAAATCTTTATCCCACAGTTTACCGTGTCCCTCCATTTCTTCCTGGGAGCCAAACCGTATTTAACCCCAGACCCCGGGAATGAAGCCACCAGTCTCGTCAGGTTCAGAAATAACAAAATGTGTCTTGATTTAGTTATTTTCACAGATCTTGTAAGGATCTTTCCACTTTTGAAATCACTGCAGTTTTAATGTGCAGTTAGGTGTGACGTCATAGTTGAGCACTGACAGCAAAATTGATATGTTTCTTTATGTAATTTTTGACCTTAGATTGGATAGGGATCCAACGGATATGTGGGAAATTTTTATGCAACTTTCACCTTTTTCTTAGAATGTTCCTCTGGACTACCCTTGCAAGCGATACATTTAATGAGAGCCTGCATGAGGCGCACTAACTTGTACCATTCAGAGGTGAGTTAATCACACGTTGCAGATTAGGAGAACACTGTAATCTCAATCCATAAGTTGACATCCTGCAGGCTAAGCTGCAACAATTTCAGATGGGCGGTTTTCTTGTCGTGAATTTCAAGCGCAAACACTCTGAAATATGCTTCCAGTGTATTTCAGAGCCCAGCCTGTTGGGTTTCCAATCAGGGACAAAGTCCCTGCCATCTCTTGTCCTCTTAACTGATTGAGGAGACCGGAACAGGGGGTAATTGTTCAATAGGGGTATCACAGTGAATCGTGGGGCCATGCATGTCTTCAGTTAGAACTTCAACTTCCCCGTTTTCTCCTACTTACTCAAAGGATTGTTTCGTAAACAAAATTCCAATTATATTAACCTATTTTAATTTCCTTGAAATGTGGTTACCTATAAAAACTGACACTTCAATGACTATTGTTGTTGGATGATTGAAAAAACGCTCTTTCCTTGAAATGTGGTTACCTTTAAAAACTGAGATATCAATGACTATTGCTGTTGGATGATTGGTAAAACGCTCAAAAATGGACACTGTGGGTAGAGCTATACAATATAGCATATACTTCCGACTTATTTCTACGAACCTTACATTGAGTATACGATTGCGTGTTGTGGCATATATACGGTTTGTATATTGTTTAGCCACAGTGCGTCATACAAATTTGTTCAAAGATTTGATTCCATGAATACAATAACCAATTCAGTGTGGAAATTTTGAATATAGGCCTCCTTCCTTCTTCCTTGATTCAGATTTCAGTTCGATATTTAACGATCTATATAATATCGTTATAAATGCCTATGTATGATAAAAACTAAACAAAAAGGTTTTCCCATAGATTTCACAAAGTCAGAGTACACCTATATACTACTGGATATACAGGCTTGTCACTTATCTTCCATCGGAATAAATAACTATACATCCGTTACATATACTCTTCTGAGAAACGTATTAGAGTTACTAGCGTTTATGGTATATGCCAGCTACTCCTAATTCAAGTTGAGTGATATTGACATCCCTTAATTAAGCTTACAAAAGCACTTCATCAACATGTACTAATACTGCAAAATGAAACTGTTGGGGGGGGGGGGGCGGGGGAGGGGGTGAGGGAAGGGAGAGGAAGGGGTGGTTCTGTTTGTTTTGTTTGTTTTGTTCTCTTTTCTAATTGTTAAGTTCTGTATTTTTTTCAGGGAGTGTCACTACCCGACAAGCCCTATAGGGTTGTTTAGTACACTTTTGTTTCTTATCTCCTTCTATGTCATATGGCATACTTATGATGTGATAGAACAAGAATAAATAAATGAAAATGAAAAAAATCAATTCAGGTCCCTATATACCAAGAAGCACTCCGCCACCCATTATTTTTCTTAGAGTGATATTGAAAAGTTCACTAGTTGTTTGCCTTTTACCCTCTTCTCTTGCATGCAGTTTTACCCTCAATGACCTATTAGATAAAGTGCTAGGAGATAATCATTTGAAAGTGTAGTACCGTAGTCTATACGGCTAGGCTCCCCACCGCAAACAAAAGCATAGAAGTGTACGGTAGGCTATAGGCTCTTCAACTCATGTGTCAGTTCTCAATGAAGCTTTCAATCCTACTGATTTTAACACCATCGTGGTTGCTTATATCATCGTAGTGTATACCACATGCGCTTCAGCAATGTAACATAAAGTAATTATTATATCTGCAAACATAAAAAATAAAAAACAAATAACGGTTAATTTTGACTCGCTTTATTCTAATAGTAGTATAGTGTTTCTGCTTTATACCTATATATAGTTAATTGCTATATTACAATTAGAATAATGAACACCCACTCAAAAGGTTATTAACTCAGGCAACTCGTCGGGACAAGTGTTTAAAATCTTGAAGTAACAAACAGATTGTTTTTTATATATTTTCAGTCTTTCAAATATCATCATCGTTTGTTTTCATGTTTGTATAAAGAACATAAATAAAAGTACAGATAGTGTGCAAATAACGAGGTTTCAATATGATTTACATCGTTATGTTAGGGGGGTTTTTTTTGGGAGGGGGGGGGATTAAAGAAGAGATTACCCCCGGGAGAGCAGATATCATTTCTGTATAATTTATCATCCTTTTTGCTCATAATCTAGGAGGTCATTGTACGAAAACGTGTAGGTGCCATGATAGGCAATCAACTACCATGGTGCGTGGGTATGCCAGTTGATAATGTGTATGTTTTAACAGTCTTGGACTGTGACGAATTCAGTGTGTTAATCAATGAAGCAAGCAAGTTTGGTATGACTTCTTCAGAACATCATCATACTTGGTATATGAGGCCTTTTTGGCGTTCCATGAAATGAAGAGTTCTCTATAGGTGTCGCACCACAATTAATTGCTCCCATTGACTTACACACTTAACTCGTCACTTTCCAAGGCCGTTACAGCATAGATGTTTTCAACTGACAAGAGCTGAAACTGTTACATATTGCTCCCCAACCCATCTGCCAGCGCTCGCTGCGGAATCTTCTCGTTTCACTCAAAACTTTCTAAAATGCATATAAATCACCTTCAATCCTCCAGATTTTTAGATAATCAGTAAATTATTTCGTCCTCTTCAATATTCAAGCATAATAAAGCATGATGATGACTCAGAAATTCATCCAACAAATAAAAAAACAATAGAAAAAGCAAAACAATACAGTAGGTCAATTCAGGGCTATTTTACGACAGTTGTTAACTTTTCAGGCGGACATGCACTGCTCTCATGATGGTGCGTACCTATGCAAAGTTATAGAATCATTCCGTGTCTCCGTCAGTTTAACCTGTTCTAGTTGAGTAACATATGGAGACTATACTAAATAGATCCAGGTCCGACCTGACCCAATTTAACAAACTTAAATCAACAACTGAATTTCATCATTATTGCTGAGCACAGCACGTATACGCCCAGCAGTATAAATATATTACACCTGCAGGGTGGGAGTACTGTAGCCACCCACCCACACACACTAACAAGATTCTATACACAGATAACCTAAAAAGAGAAAAGCGCAAGGGTACCACAGAACGGTGCAGTAATAATCGATAACAACACTTCAAAAGATATCGTTATGAAAAAAAAGCGGGTTAATTATCTTATTACTGTTAGTTTGTTATCTTGTTTACCTCACAATCACTTAAATTCCAGGTATTCGCCAAAGCGGTAAAAGAGGAATATGTTTTTGAATTTGTTACAATTCTTAATGACTATAGCTTTGTACAGTATCCACACTTCGTTGGCACTATACTATCGGTAATTTAAATACCCGCAATGCC
>JAIPMN010002275.1:0-37130 GCA_020650975.1 Apostichopus californicus
ATATATTCTGGAGGGTGGAGAATGTCTGTGAGTTCCTCTTGATTGGTAGTAAGATTTAGGATGAAGATATGCGCAAACCCAAACCATTATCTTTAGCTTATGCCATGCAGTAGTTTGTGCTGAACAGGTATCACAATTTTGTCACATTTGACCAATATTAATAATGATGGCCGAGTATATGCCTCGGCTTTAAAACTGTAACATTAAATATGCATGCATTCTGATCACATACTGATATTTGTGCGAGAGCTGCGTGTATCATTTAACATGGGTATATCATTTTCACTGTGTAATGGCCATGATAACTTTCAGACGCAACTACTGTCGGTTGATTATCAGCTACAGCGAGGATATCACGGAAATATGGCGTGATGTTTTCTATCTGTAGTGACGTTTCACATGACGTGTGGTCATGTGACTCCCAGGCTTGGCAAATCTGGTATTTCCAGGATTGCAAATCATCTTCTAGCTGTTTCCCAACCTGACAGAATTCTGCGGTTTCTTCGGGGTGTCTCTGACAGTAAGAGAAATCGGGAAGAGGTGCTCCTGTTTGGACATCATCGAGAACAAATTCTGTAAATTCGTGCACAACGATTTCGTTAGGAGGTTTGCAGGGTTTGGACTTCACGAAGGAAACTCTCAGCTCTTCGTGCCCATGTCGAATCACAGCTTCGTCATCGGTTATTCTGATTTCATCAACAGGGTAGTAAGGGTAGGCGACGTTTACCGCAGGAATATCCCCTCGGTCTGATGAGTAGAATTTGGCCACAGCTAAGGAATAATTAGAAGGTGGCCCAGATGGGTGGTCGCTCAGTAATGGAATGTTGACGGTTACTTGAGGACTTGGTTCGACACCGTGAAAATCGTCAGCAGTCAAATAACCGAAGTTGAAGTAAACGACATGTTGATCTGATGTGATGAGACCAGGAAACACAGTGGTGTCTGGTAAGAACAACGGTGAACCTGCACGAAAGGAAAACATAACAGTTGTGCACGTAATCTCAATATATACTTTAATTCTTAGTTCTTACCGACATTTGCTTTCAAATGTGTCTTCCTTTACACCAGTCTTACTGGAATGGTAAAAGACATCTGCAGTATATCTTGATTAACGTAGCATCATCACAGAATTCGATATAATTTTGACATTAGTTGCAAGTTATTGGATCAATTGTATAGTAAAAGTAATTTTTGTTTTGATATTGTACTTCCAGGTTGGGATCCGATTTTTGGGTGGCAGAACAGAATGGGGAGGGTTCGTAACATGTCCCCCACTTATTTGGTAAGGCACTCTATACATCTCAGCCCTTCCCGGCGGCGAATTTTTTCTCCAAACAGGTTGGCAATTACGGAGTTTTCAGCCAATCAGATTGTTCGTGACGTCAGCATCAATAATGAACATCGCTTGGAAGTTGGTAGACATACAGTGAATCAGAAGAATGATTATGTCCACGGGTCTTAAAGTGTCAAAACATGAATGAATTTATTGACGTCACTGAACATGGTGCTTAACCCTGAACAGATTATATTTTGTTGTTGATTAACATGAGACACTTAGTTAAGTCTTGTTACGTATAGTTTCCTTCCAAACACACTAACTTTACTTGGAACACGTGTTAACCTTACTTATGATGCATTTGCTACATTCAAATTTATTCGTGTTTACGGTATCCAAGATTCGTAAACCTTCTATTTCAATGGGCATTCGTCTCGTGGAATGGGTACACGAAAATCAACTTCACGACGTGAGTTCATGCACGAGACTTGAACAAATATACGCAAAACATGAAAGCAGCAATAGTTTGAATCGTACAATATACGTGAGTGAATTGAACGACTAGTTTAGGACTCGCTTCTCGGCCTTTTGGCTAAGATCATGTGTAGTATCTGTTCCCTTTCGAGGGGAATGGTGATGCACACCTGACGATGATCACACAGTCACAGTCCCGATGCATTGGGACCGTGGGGTTGGAAGCGGATCAGTCGTTCGGCAGTTTGGTTTTCGTGCCCAGGTTCTTTCCTGGGCGACTTTTTCTTAAAAAGTATTAGCCTTTTGGCTTCTCGGCCTTTTGGCTAAGATCATGTGTAGTAATAGTAGTATATATCTTTTCCCTTTCGAGGGGAATGGTGATGCACACCTGACGATGATCACACAGTCACAGTCCCGATGCAAGGGGACCGTGGGGTTGGAAGCGGATCAGTCGTTCGGTAGTTTGGTTTTCGTGCCCAGGTTCTTTCCTGGGCGACTTTTTCTTAAAAAGTATTTGACAACTTACGATAACTTATAGCTTGTGACGGCAATGTTGGTATTACCGATTAATGAAATATAAGTATAAAAGTAGGGGAAAATCATCCCGGTAAAAGAAGAAAACTTGACATAGCGAAGTTTTTTTTTTAACAGCAAACAATGATGTGAATGGACGGCTTCAATGTAGCCGTTAAAAACGTTGCACCGTCTTTTACAAACTTCTGTCCTCTTATAGCGCAGGTGTCCTGGCTGCTTGTACAAAATACAAATTTTTTTTTATTTATAGTGATGTATACTACTCACCTTTCTTAGGTGCCGCTATTGAATTTTATAATAAAGATATCATTAGATAAATCTAGTTTGGGTTTCTTATGATGTTTAACGATTCTTTGATATTTTGTGTAATCATTATTTCTTTGTATTTTATGCACCTTTTATGATTATTTCCTCAGTATGTACCATTTCATATTTAAATTGTACATTGTAACTTTTTTCCCTCGCAAACGTGCGAATACCTGTTTGAGATTTATTAAAGTACGATTTATACTGAGTAAAAGCCCGAAAGCAAAGATATACTGGTATTGCTGATTTGTTCCAAGATATATGAAATCAAAATGTATTTTGCCAGATACGAAAACCTGTACGGTATACTACAGGTTAACATAAAATAAAATAAATTAAAGTTCTATTCACTGTTTTATAACTAACTATATATAAGCGAACATGTCCATTGCAAAAAAAAAAGTAAAAACCACGAGCGTTTCTTTAAATTATATCTGAAAGGTTGTATGCTATATATACATTCGATGTTTCTTCATACCTTGATAAGCAGCCAGCTTCTCTTGAACGTCTGCTTGATCAACAGCTAGGTAGCCTGCCACCCCATTCCATTGAATAGGAGCAACATCCACCTCATGAGAGGCAGCGATGCAAGTTAGATGAAACAGGAAAAGGCCGTGGAGGTACTTCATGATAATTAGTATAGCATCTGTCCCAGGCTGAGCAACAGACAAATATATTTATATGTTTTTAAATACAAGGTGAAAATGTACCTGCATTTATATATTTATGATAATTTGTCTCAGTCGCCCATCCATACGTTTGGTAGGAGGTGTGAAAACCGCAACAGGCATTGGCCGCTTGCGTATACGTGTTAATGCACGAGAGCTAATATGATTTACTTGACGCGTTAGCTGAGTGGGTACCCACTAAAATTGACATGCAACACATGTCACTTATATCTTTGACACGTTTATAGCGAGTAAAGTAGATAATTTGACCCAAACAAAATAGCGCATAGGTAGTATATATCGTGCTACTTCACCCCCCGACCTTCGAAATGGAAGTCGAAAAGGTTTAGAAAGGAATTAGATTTAAGAGCCAGACATCAAAACTACAGTGTGGTTTCGATGATGCTATATGAATACTCTTTTATGAATGTGACACATTAGGTTGTAGCGTATATAGCCATGCATCACATGCATGTCACTTATATCTTTGACACGTTTATAGCTTGTAAAGTAGATAATTTGACCCCCGCCCCCCCCCCCCAAAATAGCGCATAAGTAGTATATATCGTGCTACTTCACAACCCGACTTCGAAATGGAAGTCGAAAAGGTTTAGAAAGGAATTCGATTTAAAAACCAGACATCAAAACTACAGTGTGGTTTCGATGATGCTATACAAGGGCGTAGAAACCGGTGGGGCTCTGGGCGCCAGCCCCCCGGTGAAAGATATGGTGGGGCGGAAGTATCATTCCGCCCCCCCCCCCGCTCCGCAAGTCAGAAAACCCCTTTTTCATTTCCAAATGAGAAAAAAAATCTCATTTGGAGCACCAAATTGCATCTAAGGCCAGGTGAAAATGCAAAATTATTTACAAAATGGAGTGGGTGTTGAAGTGTGCTATATTGCACCAAATTGCATCTGAGGCCACCTGGAAATGCAAAAAAAATTCCAAATCCTTAGACCCCTCCCCCAGGCCGGCCATCAGTCTTCAGCCCCCCCCCCACTCAAAAGTACCTTCCTACGCCACTGATGCTATATGAATACTCTTTTATGAATGTGACTCACTATAGGCTGTAGACGGTATACCCAGAATGAACAACAAACATCAAAGTAGTCAAGTAAAGAGCATTGACTGAGAGCTTTGCAGGACAGGCCCAAATTGGCTAAAATCTCGGCCGATTAGATAAAATTTGAAATCTTTGAAGCCTCTTAAGTCCACCACAGGGTAAAGTTTCCAGTGCATTCGCCCTTTTCCCCACCTTCTGGCAGTAGCGTAACGATGAGCCTGGAGGACCCGTCTCCTGGACTAAACGGGCCCCCTATCAGGAGGTCCAAGCAAGGGCGTCCGCAGAAATGTTCACAAGGGGGGGTCAGAAGGTCATGTAGGTGACACACTACTTGATACTATGTAAGCGGACGGTACCATCGATTGGCGCGGAGCGTAGGCCTATACGACGATTTTTTTTTTGCCACCCAATACTCCTAAATCGTCGGAAAAAAACACTTCCCGGGCGTTTCAAGTTGCATCGTTATTTCATGAGATCTTGACTTTGGCTAAACTCGAACTCTCCCCCACCCCCCCCCCCTCAGCACCCCCTCCCCTCGTCCCATGAAAAAGCCTGTTACGTCACTGCTCAGGGCCACACGTATCATGGTGATATCACCTTTGTAGGCCCACTGGTAGCCTACTATACGTAGGCCTTCATTTTTTGTTATTTACTTTCACCAAAACTGAAGTCCATGTAATGCACATGTATTAGAAAGGTTTGTTTATATTTACCATTCAGTAAAATGGGAGTAGTAATATCCAGGGTAAAATCAACTGAACTCTAAATCAATCGTCTTGTCGCTTCGATGCGTATCGTAAATAGCAGATAAATTGGAAGCTCCACTGGTCAGGTTTGTTAAAAGTTCAGAAAGCGAAAACGTACCGGACGTCCTCCCTGGAATAAGTTTGTATTTACCGGATTTAATTGCTCTAATGGTATCTTTTCATAGTATTATAAAGTGTCATTTTGGTCTCAGAATTCCTTTCATATCGCAACGTAAAACTTTAAGCCATAACACCGTTGTCACATAACGATCCGAAAAGTTATGGTCCGGTTACTAACGTTTGACTTTGATAATCAAGTCTAGAAAGGCCTGTCACTTTCACTTCAGTAGGCCACTACTCCTATGCCTAGGCTAGTCTTACTATTAGTTACCGTGTCAGTACTACGCTAACACAATAACAGTATAACGAAAGCTAGGCTAAAGCCTAAAGGGTTACTAAGATCATTGGAATTCGACAAGCTTATCTCCCTGTAGTGTTACGAAGTTATCAATTGATTTATATTATTGACCAATTTTGATGTACGCCAGGTCTTATTGCCACTTAACTCAATTATTACTCACAAGTTCAAATTCACCCAAGCCTAACCATTCATGGGTTGGGCTTGACATTTGGCACCTCTAATGCCTAGATATGGCACTTTAAGGCTCTCTCTGTTGAGGAAAGGGTTCGTTTAAATTCGTAATGTGGTGGGTATTGAGAGAGAACTTAAACAATTGTTTTGAACAATATTTAGGACATAATGAATAAAATCTTCTGGTTTAAGACTTCTTAATTCATCCAATTTGGCCTTTGGGGTCATATTTCTTGGTCCTTGACACTGGGGCCCAGACCATGGGTGGTTGTACCGTCCTAGTTACAGTTCTGGACCAATGCACCGATGGCACGATGATATAAAAACATTTGGAAGGACTAGTCTAATTAGCAGTATTTAGAACATATCTTCAGTAGCATGGTGGGCTCATAATTGACGCACTTTTCTATTTTATCAACGATTTCTATCAAGGAAAAAACCAAATCACTCAACTGTATGTGTTTTTGATATGTGTGGTTCCACAGAAATGTAATGATCTCAAAATATTTATTGTTCTGTGCATAAGCAACGTACAATTGAGCAGAATTTGACCACAAAATGTCTGCCGTGTCAAGTTCTTTCATACCCCTAAATTGACACATATAGCTATAAGCTAACTGTAACTTTTGTGTAAGTACATCAGTTGACTCTGAATGCCCTTGCTATGCTCTTAGCCCCTAACCACAGACAGGTCAGGTCCTAGGGAGTAGTGGTATCATGCTGAGGTAATTTTGGTTAGTTTTAGGGAGTAAGATTTCCAAATCCCCAAAATAGGTGCAAAATTGGGGGGAGGTTTTTTAAAGCTTTAAAAAAAAACACTTTGATCAGCACATAGCTAAAATGGATTCAAACTCATGAAATATGTAACTCTGCTTACCTGCAAAAACTTTGGGTTGCCTGCTGTCTCCTTGCTAGTAATATTCGAAGGTGCGTCAATTACGAAGGTGCGTCAATTATGAAGCCTTTACTATACCGTGTATTCCCATCCAAACGAGGTGCAATGAGTCGACATCGAGTTTGTTGTTGCATGCACCAGCAACATTGCCACTCTAGGCACCATTTGATGCAGATTTGCTTTTGCTCTACTAGTGTTTTATTTAAAGCAAGTGACCTTGTTTTCTTTACCAGGACAAATTTTTAAGGATTTTTCTGGTTGAACACCAGCTTAGTAGTAAGTTGAGTCTCGTCTATACGACATGCTCAGTGATTAACCTCCGCCACGTATCACGATCTTGCGCAAGGTTTATTGCTTAGGAAATTGTTAATATTAACGTCCTTAAATTGCGACTTTATTTTTCCAAGCAAGGTAGTCACGGGCCTTCCTACTGGTTTAGCATTATGTCTCAGTGCTTCTCTTAAAGCAACCTTTGCTGGAGCGTCCTCCTGGAGTCTTGCTACATGACCGAAAAATCTCAATCTTCTATGTGCGACTATGGATGACCAAGGTGTTTGGTTGGTTTCATTGTAGAGCTCATCGTTTGATAACCAATTGTTATTGGTCCATTTAATGTTGAGAATATTACGAAGTAGTCTCCTTTGAAAAGTGTCAATTTTGCGATCAAGATCCTTCGTACACCAGCTTCGGGCTAGTAAATTAAAACTCCCTTTCACTGAGGTGAATCATAGGCCTGCCACTGTTTTATTGTTTATTTCAGCATCTCCAAAGTGATGGAGGTTGTCATTTCACCTGTTTGGGATTCTCACTTAAAATGCAAATCTGAATTTGATGAAACAACAAGTATTTTCCCAAATGACATACATGTACATTACTGTACCTCTAGACATTTTGTTGTTCTTTCCACAGAATTTTACAACATGTAAACTAAAGATAATTTACCAATATGCTGCTCCTGCTGCAGTTTCAGCAGGTCTTGACTGGCAACAGTAATTAACCGACCAAGTTGAGAAAAGGATCTGCCAGGTATTTTGCAGGCAGTCAAAGATGGCTTCTACTGGAGGGAGTAATTCCGTCACAAACAACAGCACCTCGCCAAGCTTTACTGACACTTCCAGTCCTCCAGGGGTACAATCAGTTGTGCTACAAGCCTGCTTATTGGCTCTCATTTGTATGATATCTTGCCTACTTAATGCCGGAGTCGTTTGCTTATTCTACAAAAGAAGTTACCTGCAGACGCCGGGAAACCGTTTCATTCTTGCATTGAGTGTCTCAAACCTAGCCGTGGGGATCATCGTCGTCCCTCTGAACTGGATCAGTCTAGTCATCGGCGAGTGGACCCTCGGAGTCATGATGTGTTACGCCTCAGGGTTCTTTATGATGTGCGTAATGGCTGGCAGTGTGTGGATGGTTGCACTCATTACATTGGATAGGTAGGCAATCATTGCATTTGACTGATAAACGCTACGTACTGTGGCGCAGTAAGTATATTACAAAGTCATATCCTCAATATATAGCAATGAAGAATTTAGTGTGTAAATTTGTGCAGTAGGTTTCAATGGTTTTAACTTTGTGCCTTATAAAATACTATATGGTTCCAGCTCAGCAGTTACTGTACAGAAAACTGTTGTGTAAGTCTATCATAGTACACTATCTTCTACCTATATACTATGTAGATCTTACACTGTGTTCTTAGCATATATCCAAGTGTCTAGTACAAAGGTAACTTCTTTAACTTAGGCATAATTAGCGGCCACTGTGTTAACATATTTTTTTAACGTATATATGTATTTTATAACTTTTTATGACCACATGTGTCGTGTGTTTACTTTTAAGCACTTATGTTCCTTTTCTCATAGGAATATGAACATTGGATGCTTCTATTGACTGAAACAAATTTTATTACATTTGCTGTCTTCCTTCAATCAACTTAATTTCATAACCAGTACCTCCTACCTCATCAGTATTTCATGCTTGCTGAATTCACACTGATTATCCGATAGTAGGTCCAGTTCAATTTATCAAACAGACACATTAATGTATTAATGAAAGGCAATGGGTTGGTTGGAAAATTTAAAGCTGAAGAAAACTTGAGGGGTCCTTTGGAAAGCAGTGCTTCTGCACTGAGCAGGACTACCCTTATTAAAGATGAAAATAAGAAGAAAAAAAAAAGAAAAAAACTTCCAGCCGTCATCGCAATTTGAACCTGGCCCTCCCGCTCGATATGCGGTCGCCCTTTCCAACTAGGCCATGGACATTATTGTGTTCAGAGGTTAAGAAACCAGCAAAGGAAGTTTGTAATCCCATTGTAAGCCTGGTCGTCTAAATCAAACAATGCTAGTCCTGTTCGATGATGTATTTCGCATTACACTAGAGATTGATCGTTAGGTTTAATCCAAATCCAAGTCATTTGTATTACATATGGGAGTTCTTTACTTTGTTAAGCCTGTATTGGCTTTTTAGAGGACTTCCCTCCACATTTATTTATTTATTATCTGTGGAAAATCAATTAACAAACAAACAAACATATGTGATGCATCAGTTATTTTGAACATAACCCTGTTGCCGTGACATATTTGTGAGACAGACAACCATGTTTTTGAGAAATCATTTTCTGATTTATACCATAATTTCTATCTTTTGCAGGTACTATGCAATTGTTACCCCAATGCTGTATTCTCTCAAGTTGACCAATCACTATTCTATTGAAGTTCTGGTGCTAGCTTGGTTCTTGTCATTTGTCTTCACCTTACCGCCGGTGCTCGGTTGGTCCACATATCAGTATTCGAGGCCCAAAGCTGCTTGCATAGTGGTCTGGGATCAACATTTATCCTATGCAATATTCTTCCTTGTCACATGTGCTGCCGTTCCATTTGCAATAATTTCTGTGTGCTATTTTGGTATTCTAAGAGTTGCCAGACAGTCTTCGAGGCGAGTAAGCCACGGCAACATAGTAGTCAACCAACCGTCCACCAGACGGCGAGGTTCCAGAAGGACATCGCTCCTCGTAAATATCCGAATGAATTCTCCCACCAAAGCTCTACGGACAGTCTTCTTGACAGTGGGAGCCCTGTCGCTGGTCTGGTGTCCGTTTGTGGTGGAGCTGATGTACGAGGCTGTCCAGGGCGTCAATATGGCATCACCTTGGGCACAGATAACGAGTATGTGGTTGGCATATGGAATGCTGATCGTCAATCCTCTCATATATGCTGTCTGGAACAGAAGCATACGATCCGAACTCATCGGACAGTATTGCCCGTGTCTTCCTAGGACTTTCAGGCTAGCGTCCAAAGACGACGCGTTGCTATTTGCCACGCAGCGTGGCTCGCACGCCACGAGCATCAGCGGTAGTTTAGCCGACAGCTCTACGAATGGTGTTCACTCCCGATTCAGTGCAACCGTGACCACAAGGTTGGGTGAAAAACATGGCAGTAATGACTCAGGTAAGAGGTGAAAATTTCCCGTCATGTGATGTCGTGGCATGTGACACAAGGATTTAAGGCCAACACTCTGGGGTGACTCTGTACATAAAGTCTTGTACTTTTCATCGTCTCAGTAGACGAATAATGTAGTATTTTCATCTTGCATATAACTTTTGTCTCTCATGTTGGATAGACCTTCATTAATCGTAAAATTCCTAGAACACTATCAATGGTTCTGTGTAGTTTATTTTACTGTCTACAGTGCTGTCTAGCAAGCAATCATTTTCTGTTATAGCTCTTTGGCTATGCTATTATTACTGGATGATGCAACAAGACAAGAATTAAATTAATTTAATTTAATTAAATCTCAGAAAGGACAATAGCTCTAGTCTGTATTGGTTGTAAAAGATAATGATGTCCTCGCTTTGGCCTTTCTTCATATCTATATCTTAGAGTTGCTTTGAAAGTGCTGGTAACTTTTCCAAGGATGATTTCTGAAGCCACTCTACCATGTCAAACTTTAACATGCAACTACAAGAGGTTTAACAAGGTTATCTGTGTGGTGCCTCTGTTGAGCTGCATTTCTCGTGTTATGAGCGCTGGTAGAATTCCTATGTCTATAATAGTGCTGATATTCGTAATCGATTAATCGCCAGCGATTACACTTTGGAAGTTTGATTAATCGCGCTCAAAACCTAAGTTGCGATTACTCGACTACAAGCTAGCACTACACATGATCTGCTTTTGAAAAATAGCCTAACCTCTCAAACACAACACTAAAGTAGTTTGTCAGCAGATATGGCAAAGGTATGTGGTTCTCATACTGCTACACTAGCTCTGTGTTAAAAATCAGCAAGCACCTGCTCCGGTTAGTTTCATGCGTTTACTTGTTAGTAATACGATTGTTCTGCAGTGCAACATTCAGTCCTAGCAATGTTTAATCATTGCACATAATCGCAAATTAGTAATTATTAATCTTTTAGGATTGTCAAAGAGAATGATAGATCTATAGGAAAATCACAAATATATTGATAGTTCAATGACCTAGTTTGGCAACGAGCACTAGTACTCCTCTTATATGAATATGAATATTTATTGATGCCTTGAATGTTGAAAATCTTTTTTTTTTATTTTATTTGTGCTTGTTTCAGGGATGGCTCTAACAAGTATCGAAGAGTACGAAGACGTAGGAGGAGGTCGGAAAAGACTCGGGAAGAAGATTCAGCAGAAGGGTCAAAGATCAACAACCTTTGACCTTTCAACGTCAGAGGTAACCGGTACTGTTAAACAGATGACAGCCGCTGAGATACATGACAAAGAAGAACAAAAGAGAGAGACAGGAAATGTGATTAACGACACTGAAAACAGAAAACCTAATTTTAACTCAGGGAGCACTGATGAAGGGATCAGTGAAGTGGAAATTACCTGAATTTTATCTTTGAAAATAATTTTGCAATACTGCCCTCTATTACCTTGTAAATCCCCCAAAGTTGTCTATAGAGTAAGAGTCTTTACTTGTTTAAAGGTTAGTCTGTATACAGTAGGCCCCAAATTATAGCATGCAATAATTGCTACAAGTTTTTAAGTACTTTCCTGGAGGTCTTGACTTTCTTGTTCTCAGACATTCTAAATGAACACAAAAGATGTTTGAATGTACCAGTGAGGTAAATTTCCTCCAGGGTGATAACAAAAAATAGTTTAAGAATTTTGACCAAAGCTGACCGTATTTGAAAACCTGGCATATTTGGGGCCAATACAGTATACCTTTAATTATTCAAAAATACTTAACTGTTTGAACAATGAATTATTGAACTTTTGGTTAGTTCAGTGAACTGCTGGAAATTGTTTAATTGTTTAATACTCTCACCCTTAGAAGAACAACAGCTCAAATTGTATTTGTAAAGAGGTTCCAGTAAGATCACTAAACAAGTATTGCTGCATCACAAATTTTTATCCATGCACAAAATTTCCCCCCCACCCCCAAATTTTGATTCATCTGAATATATCACATTGTAAATATATTTTGCCTCTGCCACAAAAGTGCTAGAAAGTCCAAAAATGTCCATTGAGAGATTTGGAATGCCATTTTATTTTACTTCATTAATGTTTTGGTTGATTGAAAACTCGATTTGTGCTGCAACTGGATTCTCTCTCGTGTCTGGTCACATGTTTTAGATTTTGTTATCAATACATTTGATAGCATTGAGTAAACATTATGAAGCTATTCTTGCCTTAGTTGAATTTTACTGTTTTGAACTGGTTGTGTTAGTTAGTTAGGAAAATGAATGTAATATTAATGAGTAGTATTCATCATGTGTAACATTAACATAATTTACATAAGCATGAAATTGGCATTAGATAGTAGCAGTCTTCATTAACTATTTATAATTCATTAGAACTAAATTATTCATCAATATGAATCGCACAAATTTGAAAAATTTTAACTATTAGAATTCATTAGAATTAAATTATGCATCAATATGCATTGCACAAATTGAAAAATATTAACTATTATAATTCATTAGAACTAAATTATTCATCAATATGAATCACACAAATTGACAAATTTGGACTGCTCGATCAAGAAATGCACACTTTTGATGAAAGGGAAAAATTGTTTCCTTAGATTATACTGTGCTACAGTAGCAGAACATTTCACAAGGTTTGGTTGCTGCCCATGTCATAATGTCTATCTTTAAATCTATATCATTGTTGTGACAGTCCCATTTCCCTAGTAACCGTTGTAACAATTTGAATCACATTGCACAGGCACAGAAAATGTGACATACTAATTTCAAGAACCTAAATCTCATCTATTTAACGCAGCTGGTCGTATTTCGTTAAATTATTTAGAACTTTAGTAACCTTTCCTTTTGGATCGACCCACTTCTCACT
Organism: Apostichopus californicus; assembly: GCA_020650975.1. Lineage (NCBI taxonomy): Eukaryota > Metazoa > Echinodermata > Holothuroidea > Aspidochirotida > Stichopodidae > Apostichopus > Apostichopus californicus. Next base: position 12,872 of record JAIPMN010002275.1, read on the forward strand.
CAAAGTGGCAACTTTTATCGTTGTTATATGTATACAAAATATAATGTAGTATAATATTTTACTTAGTAATACGCTCGCGTTAATGGGGGATCCCATTCACGCATGCATAGTTGGTTCGTTCAGATGCAAATACGCAGTCAGTAACGAAAAATTAAGCTCCTTGAAATTAGCAGATTATTTGTTGTTTACTTAAGAAGTTATAATCACATTTAGCAGCTTGAAGGAAATTCTGTGAACTTCAGTTGAAGAAGATAAATATGAATCATAACAGGGAAACTGAGGGTGTCTGTTTGGAATGTTGTTGATAAAAGTGCGGAATATTACGATCAACCGATTATTAATTGAAAAACAACTCAATCATGTAAACAATTTCAGTTCAGTGCTTATTTATGCAAATTAGGATTGATAGTCCGATAGATACATCCACCGTGAAGGCATTGTGGGTCTAGGTCAAAAGGATAGATAATTCAGGCGGAATTTGGTTTTTGCCTGATGAAAAGAGAAACATATATATTCTAAAATCATGGTGGCTGAAATTGTATGCACTTCCCTTCATGCAACAATTGAAATTGACACATTCAGTACAAAAATGGACTGCAGGCAACCAGTTTGCGATATCCTGGAAGCACATTGACAAAAATTTGTCTCATGTTTTCTTCAAAGTTTACAGCGAGGATGCAGAATGATATCAACTCTAGCGTCATCATTGACGAATCAGTAACTTTACATCCTCTTGGATAAAATTGGGAAAGCTTATTTCAATCCAAGGTCAAAACACAATTAGGCCAAAAAACTAGGGCTAAGCAAAACACTTTGCTGTCCTTGTGCAATGATGAATTCACACCTGTTTTACTTCAAGAACCCTTTTGGTACAGTTTAATACCAAATATCTCAAAACCTTTTACCTTTGAAATTGAAGTTTCTACTTCAAAATTCACTGTGTTCACTCACTCATTCAAGAGATGCAACCCTCTAGTAGTGTTGGTTTGTTTGTAATCGGACACAGTCGAGTCTTCCGACTAACAAATTTCTCAAATTTATGAAATAAAATGCTCTCATGATTATATGCCTAAAAATTTTGTAGGAGTTTGCTATAACTTAACAACATGTCTTCCTAGTTTGCCTCATTGAGCTTGCCTCTAATGCTACTTGTAAGAGTTAATGAGTTTTCTTCCAGTTTTGGAGTCTTAACAATTGTTATACGATGTAATTATCTCATTAATAATAATGATCAGGCAGTTATTTTACGATGGTTAAGAGACCACGAATTTGGGAGAAGCCCACAAGGGCTTATCAAAAGTCATTTCAGATGGGAAAACCGTATATTGCCTTTGGATGAAAATAAAAAGCCTTATTATGACCCTGCCGGGTAGTCGAACCCCAAACCTCACAATTGTTAAGCCTCATTGCTTCAAATACCACCGCCTTTTATTCACTCTGCCACAGCACCGATTAGGACAAGAATTTCAGTATTTAGTCTTCAGGAATGTGTTGTAAATTATTTATTTATTATTTCTATTTCTGTTTTAGTTTAGCAGAATGCTTACAAAAGTGTACTAATCCAGTTAATGTAAAATTAAAATGTTTGTATGTTCCTTTTTTTTGTAGTATTTTCACACCACTTTGGTGCTAGTTTTAGTAGAGCTTATTATCTTAGATAAAGCATTTACCTTTGTCAATATAGCAGTCTAGAATAAAAAGTTTTGACTTTAAATATTGAACATGATTTTTGTTGGTACAAATATCACAGATTTTCTAAATTTTCTTCAAAGGTAGAGCAATCTTCAAGCCTGAATAAGATTCTTTTACAAAATGTTAATTATATGTTTCATTCTTTAGTTATTCCTTATGAAAGACTATGCAATACTTACATGAGAGAGAAGAATACTTTATATGTTTAGTTCAATAATTCATCTTAACATATTGCTGCCAACCAGAAAGTTAAATGGATCATAGTAAGTAACCAGTAAAGTGGATCATAGTAGGTAACCAGTCAAGTGGATTGTGGTAGGTAACCAGTAAAGTGGATCATAGTAGGTAACTAGTAAAGTGGATCATAGTAGGTAACCAGTAAAGTGGATCATAGTAGGTAACCAGTAAAACGGATCATAGTCGGTAACCAGTAAAGCGGATCATAGGTAACCAGTTAGGCAGATCATAGTAGGTAACCAATAAAGTGGATTATAGTAGGTAACCAGTAAAGTGGATTATAGTAGGTAACCAGTAAAGTGGATTATAGTAGGTAACCAGTAAAGTGGATCATAGTAGGTAACCAGTAAAGTGGATCATAGTAGGTAACCAGTAAAGTGGATCATAGTAGGTAACCAGTAAAGTGGATCATAGTAGCTAACCAGTAAAGTGGATCATAGTAGCTAACCAGTAAAGCGGATTATAGTAGGTAACCAGTATTGGATCATAGTAGTTATCTAGTAAAGTGGATCATAGTAGGTAACCAGTAAAGCAGATCATAGTAGGTAACCAGTAAAGTGGATCATAGTAGGTAACCAGTAAAGTGGATCATAGTAGGTAACCAGTGATATCATCATTGTAGATGTTCAACGTCACTGTGCGACTAGTTTATTCTAAAGAAGCAGAAATTGCAGGAAGTTCAAACTTGTTGCTTAGCTTGCCGTTGGTAAGTAGACGATCTCTAGTGTTTTTTCATGGACGTCGAAGGTCAGTTGAGGTCAAAAACAAAAGGAAAGACGAAAATTTCAAAAGTTGGCCTGGTGAAATAATTATTCCAATGGCCCAGAATGTCACTTACCATAAGTCCTGATCACTTTCATTGGTGAGAGTACCAAAGTTTTGTGTTATACATGTAAATGATTTTAACAGCACCCTTGAGGCTGTCTTATAATTTATTTATTTACTATTTATGTAATCACTTCTGTATTTTGTATTCTATTTTTACTAACAATTTATTTACCCTTAAAAGGTCACATTTCATCTGTGCACACATTTGATGTCTTACTACCTGTGGAGGAAATAATGCAATTTCTTTTTTCTAATAACATTTTGTACGACTTTCCTTGTATACTTGCAAGAAAATGTTTTCTATGATACCACTCGATTTGTTCGTATTAGTCTTTGATTTAGTTTCAAGTTTGATTACATGGTATACATTCATCCATTCCTGAGCTGGATTCATTTAGCCTTATCTCTATTTTATACAGTAAATCTGTTCTGATTGGCTGGAAACCACATCAATGAGAAGAAACACCCAATCCAGAATCTGGTCACTAAACTACCTTTCTTGAAATAGTCTTGGATCTCGCTGCCTGGATATAAATATATTCAAGTAGGCACTAAAATGTTTGAAACAAAGACTGATAAAAGAGAACAAAGCAAACATTAAAAGTTTCATCATTTTTAATAAAAATAAAAACCATTTACAAGATGAATAACAAAAGCAGATACCAAATTGCTGCTAATTTTAATATACAAGTGGTGTAAAAAAAGTTAGTATCAAATATTTTTGGTAATTTTGACAAAGAGTGAAGTGTTGGTGAAAGCAAACATTGTATGTAAATTTCTATGTGGAACATATTTAATCAGACATAACTAATAGCAATGAAAGTAGAACAATTCTACAAGGAAGAAGAAAGATATGGAACAAAACTTAAAAAGACAAAAACAAAAGTGTCAAACATAAGAAACTCAAATATGCTAAAATGAAGTAAAGATCGAACACGAGAAAATCTAAAACTTTGAAACGTACGTAGTAATGAATGCCCAATTGTAGTTAATGAATGCACAATACTTATACAAATAAAATTCTTAAAATTAACAAATATCAATGAACGAGGCAGTTTATTTCGCATTTGGTTGATTTAGTGACCTGCACTACAAACTGAAACAAAAGAGAGTTATCAAATTTCTCATTCTTTAAAACTATGGCAGCAGATAGTTAACAGTGACCAATACTTGATGAAAATAGCATAAATGCTATATTTTAAACATGGAAGGCTCATTAATGACAACAGCTGGATCCCTTGGTACAATGGTCACAAAAGCAACGCAAAACTCGATTTGAAAATATCGGAATAATTTTACGTCCTTGTATGAGTTTCAGGCAAGTTGTTCAGAACTTATGGTGTATGATTTCATCTTAAGCACTCAGTTGTTTATATCATGCTTAAAGAATGGTGTTTGGTAGAGTTATTAGAACTAATAAAACAATACATACCATTTATGATTAAGCATGGTCAGAGATGAGCTGGCATCTTCATTGGTCTTACAGGTTGCAAGAGTGCAACACTTTTACCCATCTTAGGGGTGAACACCTCAAACACTGTAATAGATGTTGACACTATCTTTAGGGGTGAACACCTCAAATGTTGACACTTTCTTTACTGGTGAACACCTCAAACACTGTAATAGATGTTGACACTATCTTTAGGGGTTAACACTTCAACCATTGTAATAGATGTTGACACTATCTTTACGGGTGAACACCTCGAACACTGTAATAGATGTTGACACTATCTTAAGGGATTAATACCTCAAACACTGTGATAGATGTTGGCACTATCTTTACGGGTGAAGACCTCAAACACTGTAATAGATGTTGACACTATCTTTACTGGTGAACACCTCAAACACTGTAATAGATGTTGACAATCTTTAGGGTTAATACCTCAAACACTTATAGATGTTAACACTATCTTTACAGGTGAACACCTCTAACACTGTAATTGATGTTGACACTATCTTTGCAGGTGAACACCTCTAACACTGTAATAGATGTTGGCACTTCACCTGGCCTCGCTGTTTTCCATTTTGTTGGACTAGTATGAAAATAACAGCACAAAGTTTCTGCCTAAAGTCATCCTTTCACCACCATCAATATTTAACTAACAACTAGTGTACCATTAAGACTGGGCACAGCCGTGACTGCTTTGCCGATGCGTGTTTTCATCCCATTTACCTTCCGTCACTTCATCTATCATGAAAGACCTTCCATCCTCTGTCATCAGGACCTGTGCAGCAAAGCAACAAACAAAACAAGAGGGCAATTCATTTGTTAATAGGCTGGGAATCCAGTTTGTTAACATGTAGTTTAAAGTATTAATAGAAAACGATATTACCCACTATCACTGTTGTTTCATGCAAGGCATCAAATTTGGGCCAATTTCACCTCTGACATACATTAACCTTTCAACCTAACCCTCAACATCCAAAAAAAGAAACTCCAGTATTTGTTTCATCATTCTGTTCATGTCGTGTGGTTTAATGGCCTTTTCCTACATTTTGACAAGCAGAAAATGGCCAAACACCAATTTTTAGGTTTTTCAACCTTCGACCTCTGACCTTAGACCTATTACGTCTTCAATCACGCAAGCACAAGGTAACATGGTCAGGTACCTACTCACCAAGTTTAAACTTGCTCAGCCTAGCGGTGTGGGAGGTGTTTGCGACTCACTTTTTCAAACAATTTAGGACAAATTGATCTTTGACCTCAATTGACCTTTGTCCTCGACCTTAGACACCAATATCTGCACTATTTTTAACTTCATCTCATCATTCGCTGCATATCGTGTGGTTTAATGCCAGCTGTTACCTACAAGTTTGACAAGGTAAGTGTATTCTGTTTGTTTACAATAGCAAGTCTCAGGGAGTAATTTATCCAGTATCGCATCATAAAATGCTATACTAGCATAGGCCTAATTTGATTTGGGGGGGCTGTAACGACTTGCCCGAAAAATATAACCAACATTTTTCGCACGCTACGCACGCGTTCAACATGTTAATGTGCTATCATATACAGTAGGCATTCATCGGTTATTACATCACATGCCGATAACCGATGAATGCCTATATGACATGCACAATAAGATATTGAATGCGCGCGGAGCGCGAAAAATTTTGGTTATATTTTCCAAGTTATTACCCTTCCATATTGGTTATAATTATTGGGGAAGTCGTTACAATAATAACGATAATAATCATATCAGTTTAACCATTGAAAAACACATTGCAGATTATTCTTCTTTCAGTAGGCGCCCGAAAAAATTTCAGCATATTGCCCGAATTTTCACCCAAAAAAAAATGAAAAACACATTGCAAATTTTTCTTCTTTCAGTAGGTGCCTGAAAAATTCTCAGCATATTGCCCGAATTTTCACCAAAAAAATTGAAAAACACATTGCAAATTTTTCTTCTTTCAGTAGGTGCCCGAAAAATTTTCAGCATATTGCCCGAATTTTCACCAAAAATTTGGGTTGGGGGGGCTGCAGCCCCCCCCCCCGCCTCCTACGTCTATGTATACAAGTGTAAAGATGTGTACGAGTAGTCTACACACTATAGTATTCAATGAGAGAAAAACCTTCGAATACTCCCTGATTCTTTCTAACAGAAGAAAGACAAAAAAAAACAATACATGTCCTTGATCTATTTCTGTTTCAGTTTACATTTGAAAGAAACCCATCAGAAGGACTGAAATGTTGCCCTTCATACTNNNACCCCCCCCCCCCCAAAAAAAAACACCCAAAAATATTGTACTTCATGTAAGATACAGTATATGTACTAACCTGACCACGGACAACTTTCATCTCATCCGATCTTGGAAGAGATATTTTGATGAAGAACGGTTCTCCCGGTTTCCTAGCATCACCAGCTTTGCCGACCTCTTCCTTGGGGATGGGAATTACTTTAACTACCTTCGTAGATAATTCACTGTCACATGTCACATTTGAGCTCTGTTCATTGGTTGCCTGGACCTCGCCCGTTGAATGGATGATGGCCAAGTCGGTGTTCGGTTCAACGAGAGATTCCATATCACTAGCGTCAGCTTCCCGCCCAGTCCTTGGTAATCTGTCACTCGAAGGAAGGGTCCCAAGCAGGGGAGTGATGGGGGTCTTCATAGCTGAGGATTCTTGTGAGGTTGTTTGGCTGGTCTGACCTAAGACACAACTCGAAGATGGAGTGTTTTTTGAAGAGTTTTGTGTCTTCTGCTTGAGAGAGGAATTATCTGGTGGCGTCTTGACTGGTTTGGCCACGGTCGGGATACCGATGCTTCCGTTTCCTATGCCAGTCATCTGCGGAGTTTGCCCCGTCTGAGGGTTCGGGTCCATCATGTAAGGATTATCCCGAAGAATGCATTCTTCCAAGTCACACATGACCGGGTACGTGAGGAAACGTTGCGACACTACAGGCAAAGATTTCATATTATTGAGGTAAGTGCACTAAAGCATCAACATTTATTTTTACACTTGTGGAAAGTTATCGTAAGAGATGGGTTTTTAATCAAAGAAATTATTTGGAAGACTTACTTGGCAAACTGATGAGATTTAAGAAATTGAAGAAACTTTATTGGCATAAATAGGTGAAACATGCAACCCAAGAGTTTGTATTATTGCAGATTATGAAATACTCTCTTCCAGGGTGCAATATGTGGAGTCAGATCCAGGGGTAGAATTGATCGACAGCAATATGGATAGATAATCATCCTTTCAAATTTCCAAAATTGTCGTGGTGAACCTTATTTTATTTTGTGGAACCATGTTTCACTTCAATGAAAAATGCCAGGGCCTGCAATTTCTAACTTGCCCTTTTGCTTCTTTTTTTTGGCCCCTCTTGATCCTTAATTCAAGCCCTGGTCAGATCAATACTAATTTATCACTACTACTTGCTGTAATGCCCTTTAAAATCACCTGTTACCAATGGCAACAACTGCCTTGCCTTTGATACCGTTCTGAAAACTGAAAATTTCTAACTCGTCATAAAAAAGAAAATTTTTTGCCTCCTCTTGATCTTTAAGTAGTCAATCCCTGGTGAGATCTCTACTACTACTACTATGTATGTTATTACAGTTATTACTGTAAATACAGCTGATTACCCTGAGAGTCTTGGCCGAATACTTTATGCCAGAGAGATGTCTCCTGTTGTTGGAAGCACTGTATGTCCATGATATAGAGCAGATACTCTTGGTAAAGCAAATTCAATAGATGAAAGGAACCTGGAAGGGAAAAAAAAGGTAGTCATTTTATAAATCAACAGTCAATGACTGACAGTATACATGCATTTGCCGACTGTGAGAACAAAGCCTCTACTCTACTTGATATCTGTATGTACTTTTTACCAAGAATAAAAAAAAGTCTAAAAGTTTTGAGATAACATTAGATATTAAAGATTTAATTCATATACCAGTTAAAAAATAAAAATGACACCTGGGAAAGATGCAGGCCCCAGACTGACCTGAAGTCCCTCATCAAGCACACCCCTCCCCCTCCCTCCCCCTTCCCTTCCTCATACCCAAGCTGAATATATATTGAAGTCAATACAGTTATTAAACATCCTGCCCTAAATTCTAGCACTTCACCAGTTATCTATCTACTCCATGCTGTCCCGCTTCCCCACCTACACTGTTCACACCCCATGTTCCCTTTCCTAAAATGTGGTTTGGAAATAACAAGAATTTGAATCTAATTATATTACAGGGCACTGTACAAGATATAACAGGTGTGTTTGACCTCTAAACACATCGATCCTGACCTTAAAAGTCTAAGCATAGTAAAGGCTAAGCAATATCTTCTATTAGGCTCATGCCTTCAGTCAATGACCTCTACTTGACCTCTGTTGGCTCCTGTATGTTACTATCGACTTAAAGAACGAGCCAATTGAAAACATTCAAAAAGGGTTATATAACAGGTTGACCAAACTGAAGAAAAAAGACAATTAAAGTTTGTTATATCTTGTTTGTGCCCTTTTGTATAATTCCAATTTTTATGGCAAGTAAAAATTGTCTAAAACTTGGAAATGACAATACAAGCTTGTTTCCTAATATTGTTCTTACTTGTTATATAGCTTGTTTTGTCTTTTTTCACTACTGAAAAAAATTACAAAATTAAACCACAAGTCAGGCTTTTGCTTGTTTGTAATCTGAGGAATGAATGTACGAAGTATCACTGCCAGTTGCAATGGTGTAAGATTTTAAACCTGCATTTAATCTCCAACCCCCCCCCCCCACCCATCGCCACCTGTACAGAAACAATTACTGTAAAGAATGGAAAAGCAGATGATACCAGGCTAGTTTTATGTATATCTCAAGGTGCACGCTGTAGGAGTCCTTCTTAATTAAATAAAAGCTGGCATCTCAAAGAGAAGACAAATTAATTACAAAGACAAAAACCAATGAAAAACAAGATACCACAGCAGGACGGAGATGAAGTTTAAAGATCATGGTACCACATGAAAGGAGTGTAAATACAACAGATGTAATAGTACTACTATGAGATGCAGTATTAAAACAAGATACCACAGCAGGACACAGATGAAGTTTAAACTAACATGGTACCACATGAAAGGAGTGTAAATACAGCAGATGATAATAGTACTGCTATGAGATGCATTATTAAAACAAGATACCACAGCAGGACACAGATGAAGTTTAAAGATCATTGTACCACATGAAAGCATTGTAAATACAACAGAATGAAATAGTACTACTATGAGATGCAGTATTAAACTAAAAGGTTAAAACTGAAGAGAGGTAGGGAATGAAACCATATTAGTGTTATATCGGTAGCTTGAATTTGACACCAAGGAAGGCTGCGTACAGTAGGATGGTTGTAATATATGTGCTGTACAGCCTCACATGCAGGTACTGCTGGTCCGATCCCCCAAGATCAGCCGGGAGGAGTGGGGTGGAGGGGAGGGGAGGGGTGTCATATGACATCAGTAACTATACAGATACAGAGAGATGTAGATATAACATTAGGGAGAAACGGCTACACCACAAATGAAATGAAATGGAGATATAGACACAGCGGGATAAGTACCACAAAACTCCCGGCCCTACAACTTGAGTGAGAGGTTTTTATTTGAAGTGGATAACATGAGCAAAGAGGTTAGAATGGTTAATGACTGGCTATTGGTTAGCGTTTACTAAAGAGATGACTTAACTAGTTTGAAGAGATGAGTATTTTAGTTTTGAAATGCACCTTTGACACAGAGATGCAGAGCAAGCATGCTGGGAAAAAAAATTACAAACCAGAACTTTAATATCCACAGTTGTCTGTAAAATGAAACAACAGGATCATAAATAAATCTAAAATTTTATGACAATACATTAAATAAATTTGATAGAAATCACTTTAAATATGAAATCTGAGGGTAATGATGATTGATTACATAGTAGCAATGAAAAGAATGGAGCCTTGAATATGTTCACACTTATTTTGTAACTCTAGCATTTCTGTTTATGTGGTTTATTTTCCTATCATTTGACAAAAGAATGAATAAGTTTTTTTCAATGATGAATTAATTGTGAATGATTTATGCCGATAATAACTAACGAGGTTATCATATTTGAAGGGTATATACTTCTGAGACATGAAATAACAATTTCGACCTGCAGTTTTATTAGATGTCTCTGATGATGTGTCAATATATCAGCATACAATATTTTCCTAAAATTGTTTAATTAATGTCTTATTGTTTAACAATCGCAACACATCATAAAAGTCTCTCTTTGGTGATTAACAAGAATGTTCAACTCTATTTAAATAAAAAATTATCGAAAAAGAATTACACACATCATTTTGGAAGGATGGGGAGAGGGATGTTGTTTGCGTGTGGAGTGTAGTGAGGGGTAGGGGGGAGGGGAAGGTCACAAAGGACTTACCAAAGCTAACAGCACTCCTCAGAGTCTGGTCTCGTACAATCAGATGTGATAAGTAGCTCCATTGCAGAATGAGGGACTTCAATGCTTCAGTCTTTTCACTTTCTATTTCAATCTAATGAAAAGAAATATTTTCTTTCTTAAGAATGAGCAATGAAAGCGATAAATTTTCGGACTAAAAGGACATCCTGCTTATCTACAAATTCCCACCCCCCAAGGTAAAATTCTTAAGAGCATTTTCAAAATTAATTTTCTAAAGGTTTTAAGGACCTTAAATTACTGCGAGAACCTTCAATGATGGTCAAATACGACCAACAATAATTCTCAGGGGAAGAGATAATTGATAGTAACAGAAAACAAGGCTGCAAACATATCCATGGGTGACCCTCTTTAACAAAGATTTTGCATCAGTTCAGAACATAATGTAACTTTGGTTGTTTGCTGCCAGTGTTGACCAGCTTTCCAATGCACTGTCGTCTAGAACCAATCCATAAACAACCAGAATCAGCCAAATTCTAAATCATGAAATCATCACTGAACCTCGCTATTTGTATTATTGATATTATCAGAATAAACAACTAAAGAGTCCAATTCAGCAGTTTAGTCTTATTTTTTTCCAAGCTACTAAAGAATAATAATAATAACGATAATAGTTACTCCATTTAATTTTTAAATCTACTTCTTCACATTCTTTTTTAATTTTGGGGTCGCACGTCATAGTCTGCTGACCGTTGACCTAAACAGCAATGTACGTAGAACTTACTTGATCCACTTTCTCTTTGACCAGCATTTCCAACCAATGAATATGGTCCTCCACTGTGTGTCCATCTTCTAAAAGCTTTGCATAGCTCTCCAATTCTAATCAGGTAAAATGACAAAGATTTTTAAAAAAAAGGAGGTGTTTAAAGGGGCAGTCTTGTGACCCCATATAAAGGGCATGAGAACTGTTTGCAATATATTCACAATTTTGTAATCAGGTAAAAAAAATTCTGTTATAAGCAATCAAATTTTGGCACCATCATTTATTGAGATGTATCATAATTTTCATGTCTACCTAACCCAAAGTACTATGTAAATAATAACTTAAACATTTGTGTTAAAATATTTATCAAAACGATGTGAAAAAATTATTTTACCTCTGTAGACACCAAGGTTGTAAATTTGTTTAATATTTAAAAAGTACATGCAATGGATTTACAGGATCAGAGTAAGATAGGTAAGACTGCAAAAGTGAAGACATTCATTATCAGAGATTATACAACACCTAATTGTATTCTGGTCATTTGATTGGTCAATTGCTCGCTGATTGCATGCAAAATCCACTCTATTCCACTCTATGAAATAGAACCATGGGATATACTTTTTTGATAGCACTTTTTTCAATGGTAAGAGAGCAGAGAAACCTGTCTGTTCAAAACAATCTGTTGCATGAGTGCATTTTACCCATCTTAATATAATATGTTGTATCAAACAAATAATGAATGGTTTCCATTCGTGCAATAGTGCAAATATTTCATTCGTTGAAAGATGTAATTTGTTCCATTCAACGAGGCCGCGCAGCCGAGTTGAATGGAACATTCCATCTTTCAACTCATGAAATATTTGCACTATTACACTCATAACCATTCATTATTTTGATACTAAAATAGTATTCTCCTAATTATAAATCCAGATGGTCAAAATAGGTGGAAAATAGATGGCGCACCGGAAATGGCCCAATGCAACAGCTATAAGGTGAGGAGAGGGGGAAGCGTTTACCGGTGGTGAACGCTTCTACAGGACTTTACAGATGACATTATTTTGTGTTTTTGGGTATGAACGATACTTGTTTCTTTTTTCCCCCATCTCTTTTATTGACTCATTTGATATTTATACAAAAAGACATGATAATTTTGTGAGTTCTAAGAATCTTTAGTATAACAATACAACTCAATCATTGCCTAACAATTTATTATTTTCTTATCTTTAGTTTTAATAGTACATATAACAATATCAATACATACAGTGCAGCCGCAGAGACAAAACGTAAAACAATAATACTATTCAAATATAACGATCGCGACTTGCACAACGTTGAGAAGCAAAACATTACGAAGAAGAAATACTAAACAGGAAACCAAACAAGCAATGGGACCCTATAAAAAGAGCGCTAACTGCCAATGAAATGAATTCTGTGTTTTGGGGTAAGAATGCTACTGTCTTACTGTTGATAATGAAGTCCTTCTGCATGCCCCAATCATCACAAGAGCTCCAGGCCACTTGAGCGCAGACCGGGTCGTGCTCCGTTCTCTTCTCCCAGTCGTCCCGCATCTGTTGCACAGAGCCCTCTGTACTGAGGATGCATCTCGAAGCCTGAGCCAGGTGGGCTAGAGTCGTCTTACGGTGTAGCATCTGGACAAACTGCTTTGCGACTGATATGGACGGAGAGAGAGAGAGATGGACAGAGTGTTTGGTGTACTTCGTTATCAGCTCTAATTAAAGGGTGTGAAGATTTGCGCACAAAAAAACGTCTCTAGCCGGTAATCTGACCTAGTTTCGAATGAGGTGTAACAGAAGTGTTAGACACCACCATCAATCCCAGAAAATACACACACAGCTTGCTACCGTCGGTAATTAGACACTAGTGTACAGTCACGACATACAGCTACGGTCAATACCCACAACACAGTGTACATAGCAGCAATGGAAATCTCAGGTCTAGATAAAAGATAACAAGGTATCACGTTTCATTACTGTCTGCATTTTGTAGCGACAAGAAGAAAACTTCACTTGCTGGCAACGGAAAGTTAACTTTTTCAGAGCGCGGCACTCGGTTTGGGGCGAGTCTTTAATGCCTTTAAGCTGGTTTAAAAAGATATATCATAAAAATGATGAGAAATGAGCATCTTTCTCATCAGTATACAGTTGAATAAAAGTTGTAAAGAATTGAAAAATTTGATTTTTTACTAGTTTCAAAGGTCTAAAGTGGTCACCCTTGATAGCATAAATCTATTGTAGTCCCTTTAACACAGTCAGTTTTACTATCTCCAATGCCATTGTAACAGTGACGTATAGGAACCGTAAAGAAAATTTAAAATTCAATTCTTAAATACTTTTTGGCAACTTCATAATATCAACATTTTGGCAATAAAGTACAGATAAGGTTTATCCATCAGTGAAAATTATGTAATTTTGTCCAACTAACAACCTTCTACTCTTTTCACAAAAGCTCTTACGACATGGAGAACGAACAAACGTAACAAAGAAGATGGCATAGCACACCTTAAGTTTAAAAATTTTCTTTTCACGAGAATATTACATTTTGTTGCTACTTGCTCTAGGCTATTGTGAAGGGTTGTTTCAAATCGGTTCATACGAGAAGTTGCAAACTTACTAATGAAATCAAAGTGACACGGTTAATATATCTTCTTATTGAAAACGACCAAATAGAAACAATTAAATATGTGTCATGCTGGTAATTATTCGTTTCACACCTGACAGTTTGACATCAATGATATGTTGGGGAAGTCCCCTCAAGGCTTTTTCTACTTGTTCCTCATAACAGCAGGCAAAGTTTCGAATGACTCTCAACAAGCTATAAAAATAAAGAAAAATTATCGTTTGTAAAATATTTTGTTAATTCAAAGAAATGTATCATCAACTGTTCAAACATATCTGGACAGCGATTCATTTTGAGTCTTATTTATTCAGGAAGAAAATAACATCTGCTGGGATATTTATTTAAAGCATTTCCCCTTTTCGCAAGATAATGAGACAAAATTCTTTTCAGCAAAACACCGAAACAGATCTGGAAAAGTTTGCTTTATGTATTGGAAAGTATTTCCTCAGAAATATATCTTTAGCAGAACAGCCTTTTGGGACAAAATCTTTCAAAGCAATTCTTAGACTGGCATTCAGTCGATTGCCATGCACATGAACTTGACAACACCGATACCATATACAGAGCTACTGCAGTCAATAATCTTTCACTGACATTGTAACCAAACCTGGTTTTGGTAAATGTAATGAAAACGTTGTTGATGAGCAAGAGTGGTGGAGGAATAAACAAGCAGCTTTCAAACATTTATATATACATTTTTTAACTCTAAAGGTTGCCAAAAAACTTGCTTGGATGGGAGAGGCTGAACGGCACCAGGGATGAGTACCGCCACGACCGTGTGATAAAGATGAGTATCGCATACTGCGATTGTATCAGTCAGGCAGACGTGGCCCAACATGCTACGAAACGACTCGTTCAGATGTTGCCAAAAATGCTCTATTAAGAATCCAACCTATGGAGAAGGACAGAAATAAACGTAAGTAAGCAGCAGTTTACTCGTTCTTGGGATAATTATATACAGTGGTAATAGATACCTTCAACTAAGTCTTTTAAATGCCCAGACTCAATTATGTAAGATATAATGGCTGTTGTTTAAAGTGAAGTTACGCTAACAGGGAGGGGTCACCGAAATATTGTTATTTGCTCTGCCGATAATTGATTCAAATATTAGAAGAAACAAAAAAACAAAATTTACAGCTCAATGGTCATGATGACATCCCTTCACTCTGTTGTTGCCAGATGCAAAAATTCACAAACTATCACAAAATTTGAAGAAAACTTCATACATGTCTTTGCCATTCAAAATGCTATCAGGATGTGATTATGGCTTAGAAATCATGCAGAATAAATTCATGAAAGTTTGTTAACAAAATCAACCTTGGTCATAACAATATCCCTTTAAAGGTGAGGTGGGCAACCTACGGCCCCGGGCCACATGCGGCCCGCCAGTGATTTTTGGCGGCCTGTGAGATGTCTCAAGAAAAAGAAAAAAATCAATCTATTTTACATCATCACAAAAAACGAGCTAGCTGCTTAGAATTTATTGGCAATAATGATGCTGTTAGGTAGGCCTATTATCCCCATTAATTATCAACTGTACTGTATTGACTTTGTTTTTGTGAATACAGATTAAGTAAACACACCTATTGCTTGAAAGTCCTCGGAATTAAAGGTTTGAAATCAACAGCAGCTAGGTCGTTGGTTAGGTGCGGCCCAGTCAATTTTTCGCTCCTTATATCTGGCACATTCATTCAAAAAGGTTGCCCACCCCTGCTCTAAAGTTATGAGAAATCCAGGACCAGACAGGTGGATAAGGGTCAAGCTTAGATTGTTGCTAAGTAGGCTAACTTGAAAAAGAAAAACAATAAAACTTATCATTCTCCATCTTTCAAGCAATAAAGTCACATTTTATGGAAATTTTACTGGCTGCATTTGCAATAGGGCAAAGTCTTAAATTATTGAAACTTACATCACTCAGCCCTCCACGCAGCACCGTCTCCAGTACTTGTATGCAGTGCGATCGATATGAGGTTATCAGGTAGTTCACCTGAGAATCAGATATTTGAAAAAAAAAAAAAATTGTTTATAATTCTAGAAAATAAATTGTACTTCTATTGTCAAACATAGAGTTTTTTAGTTTTATATGATATTTCCAAAGATTTAAAAAATATTTAAACAAAATATGGGTATAAGCAGGTGGCTTCCATTTAACTTCTCCTTTGTTTTCATAGCAAATATGTAAAACATTTGCAAGTGACATCAACAAAGGTTTGTCAGGAAATATATATGAAAAAAATGACTTAAATATTGGTTCTATGATATTGGAAAAGCTGCCTTTTGTTTGTATTTCTCCCAAACAATTTTTGCTAATAATGTCAACTGATCATATATGATCTGTTCTAAGTAACACATTATAGACTACATATAGTCGAATGAGAACTAACTGACTGGTAGTGTTTTAAATTATGAAATGTAATGCTCAAATTGTTCCAGCCTGTTTCGAGCCAAACATGGAAAACAACAGCACATTCTCTCAACGTATTCCAGTAACAAGTTCTAAAAGAGACATGATTAGGTTTTTAATTAGCCTAACAAGTTAAAGACAATAGCCAATGGTGTGAACCTGATTCTTATCCACAAAGCATGCCATCCTTGTTTGCCTTACATGCTATATATCTGTACCTCGTGCTGATGCTTCCTGTTTGAGTTCCAAGTGAAAGATATTCTGAACATGTGTTGCGACATATTATTGCAATAATCTAATAAATATTTTTAATGCTAAAGTATATTTTTATACTTTGGGTACACATTTTTTGACATAAAAAAAAATTCTAATTTTTTTTTTAAAACTGTGACCTGTGAAATGCTTAGATACAATCTCTCAAGTTTGTTTGACTACTACATAAGGTCAGAGTACGTTGGCGCTAATACACTTAATTTGTAGGTGAACTGCTTCTGTTTACCACAGAATTGGTTAAAAAGTCAGCGACTGGACAGTATATGTATGTCTTCACTTTCAGAAACACCAACAGTCAGATAATATAAGAAAGAAGTGCATGGGGAAATACCTGCCCACGTTAATCCCACCATGACCCTTCCCCCCCCCCTTCCAACACCGCCCCATATTTTACAAATTTTAACTTTAGTACATGAAAGTGATAGAGCTCAATTCCACGTACATCAGTTGTAAGCATACACATTTTATCTGCCCCCCTCCACTCTACCCCTCTATCCCCCATCGCACTCCCTCAGCATTCAAATTTAATAGCAATTAAATCACAGAACATAATTCAAGGTTTACTTACCCGCAATATCAACCACTGCTTGACAGATACATGGTACGTATATCACTATATCACACAAGTCCACACACATCAGCTGTATTAAGCTGGTACACATTTTATCTCCCCTCTACCCACCTAAATTCCCACTCACTCGGCATTCAATTTCAATAGAAATAAAAACACAGAACATAATTCAAGGTATACTTACCAGCAATATCAACCACTGCTTGACAGATACATGGTATGTATATCACTGTATCACACATTTCCACACACATCAGCTGTATTAAGCTGGTACACATTTTATCTCCCTTCCCCTCTACCCTCTTAATTCCCACTCATTCGACATTCAATTTCAATAGAAATAAAAACACAGAACATAATTCAAGGTTTACTTACCAGCAATATCAACCACTGCTTGACAGACACATGATAGCATTTAAAATTATGTATCACTGAAGCACAGATCAAAGAATGGACTTTATTTTTATACGTGTAAGACATACTACATACCTGACCAACTGAGACTTGAGACGTATCCTTGAGATCTGAAGCATCTGGAAATTCCGGCAACAAAGTGCTACTGGCCCATATCAGAGCTGAACCTACTTGCGGTGGATATTGTAAAACCCCTGCTAACTGCTGTATATGAATGAAACATGAACAAACATATGTAATGAATTTGATTTGTTAAGGAATAAGCTATTGTCAATCCCTGGTTAATACTGCCACCAAAGTATTCCAAGTTAGCCTTTACACAGGAAAAATAAAAATCAATTCTTCAGTATAATTGTGTACAGTTGTGTACACTGTATATAAAAGTAGAAACAGGCAAGTAGAAATAAGATGAACTGGTTTATAAAAAAAATTATCTATTGACTTCTTGGAAATAAATCCAGTCTGTAATAGAGTTTAACATACTGAAGGTGGTATTAATAGCCCTATATGCAACTACATTAAGCGCTGTTGCATAACCATCACTGCCTTACATTCATGTTAAATGTGAAGAAACAAAATACACGTGGACTGGTTTAAAATTAATCTCTCACTTAAATACCTATTAATTAAAAAATTGAATACTCAAAGTTGAAAAGGACACTGTTAGGTTCAATACAACAAGTTTGAAAAAAAAAATTGTGAAGTCAAATTCTCCCTATCTGTGCACAAGGTCTTTCACAAAAAAGTACCTCCGAGGCTGCAGTCAAATAATATCACTGGCTATATACTTTTATTAGTGTATATAGGCCTTGAGAATAAGGACAAATATAGCATAGACAACCATCACTTTTCTGCAATCCTACACTGAGCTGTAAGACAGGTGTTCCTGATGGTGTACTTAAAGTATATGCACACTATATCATAAAATACTATATGAAACGCGAGATGTAACTGATACTTCCAACTGTGGGGCAAGCAACAAATCTGATGCCTCAGAGGGAGTTTCCTGGGGATAGGGAGGGTGAGTAAAAAAATGAAAAAAAAAAATGAAAAAAAACCCGGGAATGATATCACTTGGCTGCTTCCTGCATGGTCAGTGAGACATTGGATCACAGTGAGTACTGTCCGCTATTATTAAACGTTGTCGTTTTATCAACTTTTATTTTACAGCATGGTCGATAAAAGTGAGTCTCTTGCCTCTCTGATCTATTTAGGATTATTTCCTCTTTTTTGGGGGGCTTCACTAGAAACTAACTTGATGTGATGATACATAATTAATTTGTTAACATCTTGTCTATCACTTTTGACATGTTCATGGTTGACATTTTTGCAATTCACATACAATTTGGCTTTGTGATACCAGAACCCCCCCCTCCCAAACCAGAACCCCCCCCTCCCAAAAAAAAATCCTGATATGGAATAATCCTGCAGTCTTCATGTCGGTAATTAGAAAATGACTCATTTTGAAAGTGAGCAATTAATCTGAAAGATCATGGTGCCCTTTTCTGAAGATTACCAAGTAACCATGCTTAAAGTTAACATGCACCCTCAACCATTGCAAGCATATATTCACAAACAATTATCTAGGTAATTCAAATGAAAATATTGTACGCTTCATCAGAATTATAGCTCACTTGCTGCTTGAATGCCTCTCTATTCTGTACGCTCCTCATCAACAGCGAAGGCCTCTCCGTTGTGCTGGAACCAAGAGGTCCACCGATCTGTTTGGCATCAGAAGTTCCAAAAATGTCTACTGAAGCAGTTCTTACTTTGACTCCATAATAGTGGTACTTGGATTGACCTCGGGATCCCAGGCGCCGGGTCGTCAACTGCGGAAAGGCGTGTCGTATCACCTACAGATTTAAGATTACAACGTGCGACGCTGTTATAAAGTTACAGATGTGTACAGCCTACACTTCAGATCAGACAAATTTCAGTCATGAAACTGTTTTAACTGATTAGCACTCCATCGTGCCTTCCCCTCCCGTTCCCAAAACACTACCAGTGTGTTATGAGGTTTTGAAATGTTTCGGGACAGGTATATACATCTATCATCCATGCGCAGTGCCAAAGTGATTTGCTCTGTGAATCCTCATTAAAGAAAA
Source organism: Apostichopus californicus (assembly GCA_020650975.1). NCBI lineage: Eukaryota > Metazoa > Echinodermata > Holothuroidea > Aspidochirotida > Stichopodidae > Apostichopus > Apostichopus californicus. Next base: position 32,641 of record JAIPMN010002275.1, read on the forward strand.
TGTCATACCTTTCCCCCCTTCCCAAACCCCCCCCCCTTGGGGCCACTGTACAGTCCAATTTAATTTAATAGAAGAACACTTCAGATCAGATTTAGGAAACAGTTTAGGGTTGTGCTGTTTGTAGTGTAAAAGGTTACTTTAATATCAGAAATAATAACAGTACTCTGGACATTTAAGCCTAGAGAGTATTTGATATCAAAACTAATCCCCCCAAAAAACTAGAAGAAAATATGTTTCCCTCAGACATATACCTTTCCAAAGCAGGCTGTATTGACTGGAGTGAAATCTCTCTGCTGACAAAAACCAAGGTAGTGGTTGTAAATTAAACTTTTAGGCAAGGAATATCCATCACTGAGTTCATAGTTACTGCTTAGCCTATCAGAGAAGAAGAAGAAGAAGAAATTGAAAAAAAGAATGTCGACAATTTGCTATTGGAGATGGAAAAAATTCTTTTAAGTCCAGGAAAATTAGTCACAGGTGCAAGCTACTTGTGCAATTATTTGTAGTGGAGTATAAACTACAGAGTTCTCTATCTTTGAAACTAAGTTGTAAAGAACATCCTTTATAGACCTGCAGTTTCTATCCCTCACCCGTCCTCTTACCTGTGCCTCCCGTTCACCCTCCTCCATACCCTGCTCTTCACTGTTTATGCTACTGACAGATACTCTCAGAAATGTTACTAGTACCTTCTGCACGACTAACAGCTTTGCCGATCTGTAAATACCTTTCAACATCAATCAAACGTCATAAATAAACTCATAAACTGACACTAGAAATATCACAAAGTTTGCTTTAATAATTAGATTCACAAGCTTATATATAGTCTATACTTACCACTTGTGGGTATGTGAAGCCTGCTCCAGACTAGGGAATGCACAATGATCACTGGTAGTACTCAATTTCTGTTGCGTTAACAGTAGGGAACAGGCGTCCTCCAACGAACTAGTCCCTAGAACAGTACAATCATAAATCTGTTATATAATCATTAACCGACCAATTGTTCTTAAAATGTGTCTGTGTGTATTTTTCTTGGTTTTGCTTTCTTCTATGAGGGAGGCAAGGAATTAAGATTCAATCAGACCTTGCAAATGAAGGTCAATATTAAACTAGCATTTTCAAGCCAAATGACATAAGTTGTACTTTTTTCTTCAAGTCTATAGGCGTCAAAAGTTCTTAACAAGCAAAAAGGGAAAATTCCTTTCTAACGTTACATCATTTCAACTCAGTTCGTGTGACTTTATCAGTTACTTCACATATCTATATCTATCTCTATATATATTTATTGGTGGGACAACTCTGTTACTACTTTAATTATCCATGGATGACTGGGCATATACAAAAATTGGAATGGAACACTGATGCCAGGCTCCTGCGACTGTCGACATCATCAAATATTAGATGCCCAGACAGAGTATTAGGGACCGCAGAAACATCAAACCTAAGTCAAGGTTTGACTATAAAAAATAGATGAGTTGAATTCATCCATATTCATGACCACTAAAAGTTAATACGATACAGCTGCATTGATGGCATAGCCTACTGCTTAAAAATCTGTATTATTTATACAAGAGATGTCAAATGTTATACTGTACATGATATAATTCAACTGAATAACAGGGCTTCAGTGTCACATATTTACTGAAACATGTAATAAGTCTGGCAAACCTTGTGTAGCAGTAGTTGTGATGGTAGGATGAATTTTTCCAACTGATTCAAAGCTTATACCATATGGACCATCATCGCCATTGGAAAGATTAGCATCATTGGACTCCATTCCTGCAATATCCATGACTGCCTAAAGGGTAGCTGTTTAAAAAGAAGAAATATTTATATATATTACTGTTAACTCTGATTTGAACAGCTCCCATTAGTTTCCGGACCCACTGATTACTTTCCCCCCTGAAAAACTTGAAACCTTAGTTTCCTCCCCTAAAAATGTTAGTTCCCTCCTCTAAGTCATAGGGGAGGAAAGTAACGTTTTTAGGGGAGGAAACTAACGTTTATAAGGAGAGGAACGAGAGAAGGCACATTAGCTAGGCTATGTGGAAAGAGTTAACTTAGGTAATGAAACAACTGTAGTAAATGTAATTTATGATTTAGGAGGTTTTAGTGAAAGAAAGTAACATATCAAGTGATTCAGAGGCTATGTGGGAAGAGATATTTGTAGTAATTGTATATCCTATTTTTTTTTTAATACTAACACTACTTCCTTTTGCTTATATTCTACAACGAAAATATGCCGTCAGAGCCTAGTCCTACACCAGAATAACAGTCTCCTCCTGTGAAAAAAGTATGTTAGTTTCCTTACCAAACACGTTATTTTCCACCCGGCCTTAACGTTACTTTTTCAAAGTGGCTATTCTTACGACTAGTCGTAAGAATAATTTCCGATTACGCATGCGCAGTTGCTTTAACGTGGCTATTTTTACGACCAGGAGTAGCCTACTATTTTTACGACCAGGAGTAACAATAATTTCCGGTTAGGGTTAGGATGGTTACCCCTACTACATGCACAGTTGCTTTATTTACTTTACTGCGCATGAATTCGCCGATGTCGTAAGAATAGTTTATAAATAATTGTTACGACTAGTTGTAAGAATAGCCACGGCCTTACTTTTTTCCTTAAAACAATATCCAACTGTTATTCCACTTATTAGTATATTACATCTATTCTTTCCACATTGCCTAGCGAATATGCCTCCTCTGAAAAACGTTAGTTTCCTCCAGTAAAACAGTTACTTTCCTCCCTTATGATTTACGGCCCCCGATTTAACTATGTTTGTTGGACTAGCCTAACGTTAGGCCTCACTCAGAGTCAGACTAGGCCTAGCCTAGGCCAACTGCATTAACTTGCCTTTGGCTTAGAGTCGAAAATTCACGAAAAGGTATACTAGCTCAATCATTCTGCTTCTTAGAACGGATATGACGTTTTGTCATAAACAACCGAAACTTCGCATACCTAAGAATGAAAATCGCTAACTGTACGTAGGCCTAGCCCTACAATCTGACATGTTTCCACCTTGCCTTTCACGACTAAGGTCTACGGTAGGCTACAACTGTATACTAGGTTATAGCCTAGTTTATTAAGCCTACCGTAGCCTTAGCTAATTATGGATCACGTTAGGACTAGGACTTTGTAGGAGCTCCCAAAGGCTTGATGATAGCCTCGATGTGCATTTCTATTTCTCTGCTACAAGAAATTATTAAGCGAATGAAATATCAATCCAAACACAAACAAAACATCACCTATAAATGAATAGCTGGACGAAGTAGCCTACCATTCTTTATCTGATGCATGTTTTATGCGAAATGTTTATCATATTTGTCCTACAGTACAAAAGATGATAACGCTTCAGGTAAAAAAAAACATAAGTAGTGACCATTTGTGAAAGTGCTGTACCGGCCAAAATTTTGGTTTCGTACGAAACAGCCGGAGGCATTCATTTCACAAGGGGGGACGTTTCGCCATCATTCAACGTCACCCACACTCACTTCTGCCGCACCCGTTCCCGCATTATGGCGTCGGTCCGTACCACTCCCCAGTCCATCTACTTGCCCCATGCCCCTGTCATCCGACACCCCTGGCAATTCGGTAGCAGTATGGCAATTGTCAGGGCGCAATAAAACAATTTTGTTGGGGAAAGGGACGTAGCAGTTGGGGCCCGCCTCAGTATTGTGTAAACCTCAAAAATGGCCACTCTTCATAGTTTACTCTGTTATTGAAAGGCCATATGTTGAGATGTTTACAACCTAGTGTAATTAGAAACTGCCTTGTCTTTAGGAAAATATTCATTCAGGTTGGGGCCGTAAGTGGAATTTGTAGGGCGCTTTTAGGTGGTTTTCTTGAGCCCCCCCCCCCCACCCCATCCTCAAATCAGATGTCACACGTCCCACTGCCCTTCGAGGTATTTGTTCCATCTTCCAGATTGAACTCCCTACCTCCGTCTCTGGACTTTGCTGCAGAGTCGACCCGTAGATGTAATGTAAATATTTGCTCTTATGTTTTAATTATTCCTTGTTATTCTTTGTATTGCTATTTTTAGTTACCTGGTGCAATTTTTTGTATTGTTTGATATATTTTAGGTATTTATTTCTGTACAGCGCTTTGAGATTTTATTGGAAAGCGCTTTATAAATAGCACATATTATTATTATTATTACTATTATTATTATTAGTAGGATCCAAAAAAAGTATATGAGCTGTCAAGACGTCCGCAGGAGGCAAGAAGACAAAAAAAGTCTCCCCCCCCCCGTCCCACACACCTCCTACCAGGACCAAAAACTATGCTGTCTTCTTCAAAATATCCCCAGTTGTAAAATGTTTAATTTCATGGTGAACAGTCGCTGGTTAATCGGTGCCAAGCTGGCAGCTCATTATACCGGTTTAACCCTCTAATTCAGACTTCCTTTCAATTGTGACTAGGGTAATTCTTTTAACGGTTATAGGAACCTGACGTTTTATTGGGGGGGGGGGGGGGGGGGGGGGGGGGG
>JAIPMN010002276.1:0-48314 GCA_020650975.1 Apostichopus californicus
AGATCCGTGCAGAGCTATTATCTCTGGTAGCAGAACTGCCAGCTTTCTATGAATCTTTGACGACAGACGTCAAATCTCTCTCAGACGTGGTTGATTTTTATGGAGCATTTGTCCAGTTTACTATCGAGAGGTGAGCACTTAAAAGAAATTAATGCAGCAATGTTATTGGCATGGCTAGTTTGGACACTCTGTTTATCTATTAATTGGAAACGTTGGGATTCATATTTGGACCATGTCAAAAGGTTGTAGACTGAGTAGGCTGCAGCATCATAGCAGCCAGACTGTGTACTAGGACATTATCTGTAGTGCTCTGCAGTATCACACAATAGACCCTGCAGCTGCTGCAGGTTGTAGACTGAGTAGGCTGCAGCATCATGGCAGCCAGGCTGTGTACTAGGACATCTGTTGTGCTCTATAGTATAAACAATAGACCCTGCAGCTGCTGTATGTTGTAGACTGAGTAGGCTGCAGCATCATGACAGCCATACTGTGTACAAGGACATCTGTAGTGCTCTGCAGTATCACACAATAGACCCTGCAGCTGCTGCAGGTTGTAGACTGAGTAGGCTGCAGCATCATAGCAGCCATACTGTGTACAAGGACATCTGTAGTGCTCTGCAGTATCACACAATAGACCCTGCAGCTGCTGCAGGTTGTAGACTGAGTAGGCTGCAGCATCATGACAGCCAGGCTGTGTACTAGGACATTATCTGTAGTGCTCTGCAGTATCTCACAATAGACCCTGCAGCTGCTGCAGGCTTTGTTGACACACTGAAACACTACCACAACATTGGAACATTTCTACTTCTATGTCTTAACTTTCTTCCTGCTCAATTAAACTTTATTATCGACATCTCAATATGTATAACAAGATATTGAGATATTGTCACACTGGTAGGGCTTTTATCAACAACATCTCAATATGTTTTACAAGATATTGAGATGTTAACATACTGGTACGCACTTTATCAACAACATCTCAATATGTATAACAAGATATTGAGATATTGTCAACTGGTATGCACTTTATCACCAACATCTCAACAAGTATAACAAGATATTGAGATATTGTCATACTGGTACACACTGTAGTAGTGTGCCCATATTTCTGCTGCCAAAGCTCATGTCTAATGCATATAGTCATAGTGAAATAAATGGGATGGAAATGCAAAGCTTATGTACTTTCATATTCCAAATTGATTCAGAGTTTTAGGGCATGTATGTTTCAGCAGTTGTGTGATCTCTTAAGCAGTACAGTAGCTACCCTTCATGTTTATTAAAGTGATATATCACATGAGTAGAAGAAGAACCTTGTGGAATTAGAACAGGTTTCAGAGTCTTTGCACTGTTTGGGTGTGAATTACTTAGAGTAACTTAGGCGTTAATCATTGGAACCCTGCTACATAATTTGTTTCAAATCTCATTCTGTTCTCTCACTATACACAAGTCTTATTTGATCTAATTTTGTCGTTTAAAGCTTTACTATTTTCTGCGTCTTCCTCGACAGTGTCACAGGGGGTACTACACCGTTATTGACTCACCTCATGAAGAATGGGAACACAACTACCTACCAGTGGAGGAAGAAGAAGATGCCAGATTCAGTGGAAGAGGTCAAACTGTGGTTCTTGGAGGAAGAGGAAGAAACAGCCAATGAAGATGAGGTATTAAAAATTAAAAAAATTAAAGATTTTGTGAATTTTTATAGTTGTCTTCGTGAGCCTAGCCTGTGTGCTCAAGTGGGGGCATCTGTTATAGTGCATGCACAGAAAACACTGCAAAGTGTTTTCTTGAGCATCTATTTTTGCAGGTGAGTTCACTGAAATTGCGAGAAAGTTAGAGATGTATTACCAAGAGCAAGTGCTTCTGATTAATAGTAATGGTTGTGGTCGTGACTAAAGGTAGTTTGTAATAATTGGTCTGGAAAACAGTTAATAATTGTCAACGTTAAGCAGCCACACATGTATGTGAAAAAGCTAAGTGGACTGTTAGTTTAAAATTAATGTCGGGTGGTTATCCAGTTTACAGTTGTAGCTCATATTTTATTTTCTACAATTGGAAGACCATTTTAGATGGGAAAACTGTGGATTTCTCCTGCATGAGAAAGTCACCTAACATTGGCCAGCCAGGGACTCAACTCTATGGCCACCCAGATGATGCTAGGTTTCATTGCTTCTAATGTCACTGTCTTTACCAATTCCATCATAGTACTTTCCTAGCTGACAATAAGCAGGGAATGGGGAAGTGGGGGGGGAGGTCATTTTCATATTTGCAAAGATAAATCATTTCCACTTTAATTATGCAGTTTTAATATCTTACTGTGGAGCAGAGTTGAAAATAATCCTTGTGTGTAATGGACAGGTGGCAGCATGCATGTGTCTTGGTAGTAGAATCTATTACATGAAACATGTCAACTTTGCCCATAGATCTATATCAGATAATGGTTTCATGTAAATCATGATGTTTATGAAATGACAGTCAAGCACAAGTGACCCGCTCAATTCTCGAGCATGTTTCATAGTTACGCAACCCGATGTCGCAGTAAGTGGTCAACAACATAATTAATGACTTGAAGGGATTGTGCTGTTGATTTTTCGTTTCTGCAGTACCTTTCCACCTCCCTAGACGTGTTTCTTTCATCAGATATCAAACTAATTACATTTTATACACTGAAAAGTATCACTTGTTAAATTGGAATGCTTTTTAGCTTGCTTAAATGATGCAAACATCGATTCAATTTACATATTTGTGATTCATATGCGTATTGAAGTGCCAATTTTCTGCGAGCAAATGAGTGAAATTTGAAACCCTAAGAACATGATGAAGTTAACAGCATAAATGTTTCTGTTTTTTTTATACTTGTTTGTGATTGAGTGGATTGTAGATGTGTTCTGTTTCATTTCTTCTTCAGATTGATTGGGGTCTTACCTCTGATGATGTGGAAGATATTGATTTCAACATAACCATAGAGGATGCAGGGGCTGATCAGAAGGCTCCCATTGACTTTAGCATAGAGGTAACGGAAAACTGTTGACGTGAAAGGGAAATATCATGAAATTATCATATCAGATAGATGTCATTTGCCATCATGATTGCCCCCGCTACCCCCCACCCCCCTTCCGTGTAGCGTGTAGAATAAACTATACTATCTGGACACATCTACACTTATGTAGCACCCTGATCCAAGGATAAACTCTTATCTCACCCGTGGCATATGTGTAGCACTCCTGTGATGTCTCCATATTGCTTGATGTATTTGTTGTGCATGCGAAGCCTGGGATGTGTCTGGATGTCATGTGTCATAAATTCTGAATTTGAGGTGCCTGTATCACCATGGTTATGTGGAGGTGTCTGCAAACTATGATAGTTGGTTGCCACAAATGAGACCAAAATTCCTACAATGTTCAGAATAGGATTTACTTTCAAATCAAAAATTGTGTCAGTTAAAGTCAAAAGTATAATTCAACGACAAGAAAGTAGAGATTCTCGGCAATTTCTCAGACTGGAAATATCAACAATGTTTAGATATCATCACAAGAACCTTCCAAAAATAAATTAAAATGGTCCGTGGAATTATTAAGCAAGACTGCACTCTTGCTAATTTATTGTCAAGTTAGTAAAAGTGTACTATTTGTTGACCATAAAATGAAATAAGATGTGTGCTGTTTTTTAATTCCATATATTTATGATTACATTCATAAGCTAATTTCTTTCTCCCCTAAGATAATAAAATGTGTCGCTTTTGACTTTTCATTAGCTAATCAGATTATGCTACAAATCTATGCACTTAATACTTTTAAAACTACTTAATCTGATGCTTTTATCCACACACAGACCTCGGATACCTCTGGTAATATTGACTGGAATATTGAGACAAACTCAGGTGCAGGAGATGATGGTATAGCTAGAGGGACTGATGCCTTAACTATATTGGACAATCCTGTGACCAGAAATCAATTCGTAAATGAACTCTTGGAGGTTAGGCCAATAATGTGGCATTTGTTTTGCAAATTTCCAACATTTAGATATAACATAGTAAACAAATTTGGTGTCTTCTACTTTCACCTTAGTGGTTCCTCTTATGAGAAAATTTATGAAAATTAGTCCAAACTCTTTTTGACATCCTGACACAAATTGAAGCTAAAGTAACAATAGTGACAGTCTCCTTTGACTTGTTTTTATTTATTTTTTGATAAATTAACCAATTATAAAATATGCACTGTAGAGTGTGAATGCTCCTATTCAAACAAACACATTGTGGGATAGGGATGAAAACATGTCACAAACAAATTGAAGGTATAAATGCTCCCCATGAAAACAAACACATTGTGGGGTATACATGCACCCATTTAAACACACGTAATGTGGGGAATAAATGCACCCACTTAAACTTTATGGGGAACACATGTGGGTATACATGCACTCATTAAACCAAACCCATTGTGGGGTATAAATGCACCCATTAAAACAAACCAATTGTGGTGTCTAAATGCACCCATTAAAACAAACACATTGTGGGGTAGGGATTCATACATGTCACAAACACACTCAAGGTATAAATGCTCCCCATTAAAACAAACACATTGTGAGGAATAAATGCACCCATTTAAACACACAAATTGTGGGGTATAAATGCACCGATTAAAACAAACACATTTTGGGGTAGAAATGCACCCATTAAAACAAACACATTGTGGGGTATAAATGCACCCATTAAAACAAACACATTGTGGGGTATAAATGCACCCATTAAAACAAACCAATTGTGGTGTCTAAATGCACCCATTAAAACAAACACATTGTGGGGTATAAATGCACCCATTTATACACATACATTGTGGGGTATAAATGCACCTATTAAACCAAACAGATTGTGGGATATATAAATTCATACATTAAACAAAACATTGCATGTATAAACTGAACAATCAAAACCAGCACTTTGCAGGGTATAAATGTTTCCCAATCACTTAGGTATTGTTTCTTTCAGAGTACTTAGAAACTAACCTAAGTAGTGATTTGATGACAACACCAAGGATCTTGGGATGTTAGTCTTAAGAAATAACAACAGCAAACTTCAGTAAGCTGTCCAATGCTGACAATTAACTGCATTTACTAACATGTCTGGTAATGTCAACTATAAATGTTTGACAGTATGCAGTGCTGGTTTTGTCCTATTTTGGCTAATTTGTGACAGAGATAGAAACCTGCATCTTGGAGCTGAATAATGCTTGTCTCCTTTTCGTCATCTTCCTCTCAGCTTGAATCATTCCTTCAGCAGCGTCTGATGGAGATGCAAGGAGAGGATGACATCCTCTCGGTCAATCAGTTTCAGTCAGCTCCCAGTAATGTTCAGATGAAGACAGTGGAGGACATCAAGAGAATGCTTGCCTCCATCTCTAACATCCTCTCCAAGATGACTGATACCAGAATACACCACTTGTTCATGTTGAAGTCATCCCCACAGTAAGAACAGCAATTATAACCTGAAGTTGAATGCAACAAGAAACTTGTAATAGTACTATGCACCCTAACTTTAATGTATGTGTGCAGATTACTGATCCTCAGGCTGAGTAGCTTCTCTTACCTCCTTGCCCCCCCTACCCCCCCTTCAATTCTGTACTCCCTCCTATTCTGGTCAGGTACCAAAGGTATTAGTTGATAATCACACTCAAACATTGAAGTGAGAAATTTGGCTCGTTGAACAGTAACCTCCCTCTCCCAGCAACATGTGGTAGTCCCTTAAACCGGTTGAACGCCTATACTCTAAGCCAGTGGGTTTACTGCATAGAGAAGTAGACATGTTCTAGAGTCTGCTTGTAGTCTAGAATAATTCTATTGTTGTAGATTCCCCATTGTCTCGTATTTCCCTTAGATACCATCGTCAGTCCTTTGTTAATATGTTTGGACCAACAGAAATATGAAATAAGCAACTGTTGTCTTTAAAGTCAACAGTTAAGATCAACAGATTATCTGCTGTAGAAGTTACTTTTGTGACACCATAAATAATCAAATAAATACTTAATACAAATCAGTATTAAGGTAGTCATTTTATTACGATAGTAAGAATTGATAAGGCCCAAGGATATTGAGGAATGACTTGTAACTTTCATTTTTACGGGGGCCACAAATTCAGTTAAGAGGTTTAAGCTTGTGGTGGTTTTAAATATCAGTTGGTTGTGTTGCTTCATCGGACATATTCACAAACGATATTCTACTACAAATTCAGGCAACCAGTGCAAATGTCTCTATTGAAGGTATGATATAGTTTATTCCTATCCAAAGTAGTTGAAATTATTTTTAACAATTAATGCTGAAGAAATATTCTGTCCTGATTCTTATATGTAAATTATTCTAGTTCTAAACAACTGCCATGTTGGGTTGGTGTGCCTGGGATGAAAGTGTTGACATTTATAATCGTTGAATTAGCAGCATTTCATCCATAAATGAGTGACTCATAATGTAAGTTCAAGCGCCTTGGCAAAGCAGTAGACTTTATATGAGCTGTGATCAACTGCATAAAGAGCGAGCATCTCACTCTATTTGGATAGGTACGTTGACAGACTGACAGAGACGGTGAGACTAAAGAAGGATATGGAGGAGAAGATGCTGGCATCCCAGGTAGCGATGCAAGAAAAGAGGAAAGCGTCCATGGAGGAGGCCAAACAACTCAAGCCCAAGGAGGAGAGAATAATCAAACATACAAGAGAATTACAGAAACAGGTCAGTAATGGTTTGTATTCACTTGCGGTATTCGGGGCAACTTGATGCTACCATCGTGAACGCTCATGACATGCAATGGCGTAGCTGGGGCCTTCAAGGGCCCCAGTTCAAGAGTTAGAGAGACCTGGGGTCCTTCACCCTCTCTTCATCTGAATGGTTTATGACACAAAGCATCAAATGTATAATGTCTGGCTATCTTCAAGTTCTTAATGCTTTGCAGTTCCATTGGGAACCCCAGCATTGGGGCCATGAATCGTCTGAAAGGCCTATTGGTATGTAAGGTATGAAAAATTAGGAATGAAGAGGACTAGGTCATCAAACCAAACATACCTCAACCTAACTGTCCTTTTCCTGCTAGTTGGATGTAATGCTCCTAACAATAAAATGGCGACCTCAGTTTGGCAGTAAGGGAGGGCTATAGGTATCAAAGCTGCCTCCCCAAAGCTAAACGACACAGGAACCAAAACACTGATGAATACTTGAAAATGTTCGTCAATGAATCTAAGTGCGAGCAAGGTGATTTCACTGGTAGATAACTGAGAGCAACGAAAATAGTAATGTCCCTAAAATAATGCCATGTGTTACTAAGTTATGTAACCCCCCCCCCTCCCCCACCCTCTTTACAGCCTCACACAAAAATTGAACAATTTTTATTTAATATTTGCACAAAGTTCCTTGTGATTGGACCTAATGAAAGACTTTATTTATTCATGCCTCAGAATGTACCTTTTGTTGCCTAATCTTTTCCCTAAGACCCCCTTAAAATGGGAATCTTTTTCAACCACCCCCAACACTCACACCTGAAAATCTTTCATCTGCCTCTGGCCCTTCCATAAAGGTTCACGTCCCTACCTTAATCAGACGATGATATTTAGACTGCTACACCCCCTTTCATGAGCCTGCCATGGCATCATTGGTCGGATTAAGGAACTATGTTGTTGCAAGATTAAGTGGATTGGGATTAGCATCAGACATTTTATCAAAATCAACTCACAAAGAACTGTTATAAGAATCATAGAAGCATAAAAAATTAACCTTATGAATTGTGAGACAGTATTACACAATGGTACAATGTTGGGTGGAAGGGAGGGATGGCATGTGGTAGTTGCTGATAACCGTGAGAGATTGAATGTTTTAAATTACTCTAGAGAGCAGGAGCATTTTTCTACATCCACTCTGTGATCATTTGCAGTTGAAAATGGCAAATTCCAACGAGCAAGCCAGGCATGAATTCAAGTGTTTGTTACTATTCATATGAACATGGCTTATCACAATTACATCAGGAGTTTTACGTCATCTCTCATCGCTGGAATGTAAGATCTAATGCCCCTTCTTCATCTTCTATAATTTATGAAATTTAAGATAACGTCGGTAAATATCACCAATATCTGCATCAGAATTGCAACCTTTATTTTCCAGTTTTTACAAACATTTTCAGATCTTGATTCCTACTTTTTTTTTTCTTTGCCATTTTGTCTTTTATTCAGATTGAAAAAGAAATCTCTAAAAAATATAAGAATAGACCAGTCAATCTAATGGGAGCCATCAACACATTATGAGGATGTTACCATGGAAACCTCTCATGTGATGGAGTATGAATCATAATAGAAGCTTGAAGATGTTTATCAATGCGTTGGATAAACTTGAACAACTGAAAGAGAAATCTCTTGGGTCTTGGAAGTGAGAGGATATTGAATATAAGAATATAACCAATTCCAGTGAATTTTAGTGCCAATAAAATTCTCTACGGGAAAGAGCTGCAAAAACACGTTTTTATTACAGTAAAGATCGTAAACTAACGTAAGGGCAATTGGTCGTTCTTCCAGCTTTGTTTAAACGATGTCTTCCTTTGACTGGGCTGTTTAATATTAGCTTTAAACTTTACCTTCAAGCTGTCAATCCTAGAGCCTGCCATCACTTACAGTTTATGTTAGTGTCCAGACTCCATCTAGACTATTACGATCATATAAACAGTCTTACTGTACTGCGGATTTGTCCCTGAGGTGTCAATAAGAAATATTTCATATGAAAGAACTGAATTTCTCTATTACATACTATTGTGTGTCTGGTATTATAGGAATTCTCTCTGTCATCAATCCCCCTCTTATTGGGTAACTTCTTTGTTACCTGCAAATGAATATGACGTATGTCTGTAATGTCGCTTTATTTCTTCTGCAATTTAAACATCCTGTGTTTCTTTATTCAACTAGTTAAACAAAATTACAGTATGGTACCTGAAAGAAGCATTGTCTGGAGCAGGCCTAAGTAGGGATTAAGGAGGATGAGGGGGGGGGTGGTTCAAGGGGTACAGTCCTCGGTTAGTTTGAGGGTCCAGGAAAATATATAGAGGGGGTCAGGAAAATGTGATACATTACTTTTTTGAATAACAAATGTAAAAACACAAAAAGAACAATATGATAATTGTTTCATTTACTTCGTTATTTTTTAATATCTGTTGGTATTCTTCTTCTCGCACAAACTTAAAAGTTGGACTTACAAATAGCACCCTCAGGCCCAAACTCATTGCACTGATCCAGGAACAAATAAAACACACACACAAAAAAAACAATAAAACAAGAAAGACGAAAAAAGCAGAAGAAATAGTTTAAGCAAGTTAGAAAATAAACTACAAACAAATGAGTGAGTGAAACAGTTTGATAAGATACTTGACTGGTCCATCAGTAGTTACGTTGTAACCTTGTAGCCATGCACACTGAAAAAAAGATACTCACTCCTTACTGGGCACCATACTTGAAAAAATAAAAAAATAAGTGAATGTTGCAATACCTGGCAGCCTATTCAGGTCACAGTATTCCAACTAGCATGTCTCTAGCAAAGTTATCGGGAAATATCGACTACACTGAGTAAGAGACTGAGAAAGTATTCATGTACAACTCTCGGTATGACTGACAACGTTTGTCAAACGATCACAAATTACTTTTCTCTCTACTTGAAAATAACAAACATTAATGGATCTAATCGAAGAAACAAAAGTTGGATCTCTTATATGGTCTCAAAAGGGCTGAAAAACTTATTTTCTACCAAAAATTCATTGACCTTTCATTTTCTTCTTTTTTTCATTTTCTTCACATCTGTTTTTAAGTATTTGAAGTTCATTGCATTGAGTTAATTAGTTAAGTTAAAGTGAAGCTTTGGTGACAGTGATGTACAGCTTGCAAGATACATTAGAATGGCCACAACTTTCAAACACTTGACACACATATACAGTTTCTTCAGCAGTTGTGTACACAATGCTTAGTGATGCTAAACTGAAGCTATATGTAGTCACAGTGAAACTTTCCAGATATGCTGTAATTAGACAGAGTTCTGACACCTGTGATACACACACAGTCTAGATATGCTGTAAATTGCTACAGTGCTGTGACACACAGTCTAGATATTCTGTAAATTGCTACAGTGCCTTGACACCTGTGACACACACAGAGAGATGAGGCATTTCTTTGCCATTTTCTGCAAGTGCTTCATTGTTTGCTAAAGCCTTTGAATTCGCAGTGAATTCTTGAATATTGAAGGTATTAAGGTAATATGTTGCTTCTTGCTGTACAGACACATACCGGCTGTAGTTTGCATAAGTTAGAAACTTTGTCACCCTGAACAAGTCATGTATTGTTCATATATCTCACAAAGATAGATATCGCCAAAAACTAAGCGCTAAACTAATGCTACTAATGGTATAATTCGATTTGAACAAAATTGTGTCCCACAAACAATTAATGTGATGGACTTTGTTCTAGTCTTTCAAGCCTCTGTTTTTAGTGCTGTAATTTCATCATTCTGAAGCTCAGGGGAGCAGTGAATGTATAATAAAGACCTTACCAAGTTTAGCAGTTTTTGTTCTAGTTAAATTCATTTCGTTACCTTAACCATTTGTTGACGTCTCAGTTTATTCCTTTCGGAAACAGACAAAGATATCCTATGGCAGTGTCAAACCAATGCGCAAACACTTCACACTAACTCTGGCAGTATTTCAACTTTCTAACCCTATAATGGGTATGGAAACAAAATTACATTTGATCAAAAACAAACTCCTTCCATCCATTTCTGATCTTTTCACCAGTGCATGCCCAATCATTATGAGTGCAACCTGGTTAGCCCTCGCTTGGTTTATACCCGAAAAAAAAACCCATTTCTGGGCATCACATGATCTACGAAGAAACCAAAGCTATCTACCTTATCCTAGCTAATGAAGCAGCTGCAGCAGGAATAAACTATCACAAAAAAGCTTGAAGAGTAAGACAAGGAAGACAGCTTTGGTTACTTAGATCATGTGATATCCAGAAAACTCACATTTTTTTCAGAGTAAAAACGAAGCTAGGGCTAACCAGGTTGAACTTGTCATGATGAGGAGAAAGGGTAAATTTGGTGATGTTACTAAGAGTAGTGCTGTTACATATACAGCTATATCATCAAATAAAATCAAAATCATATTTTGAAGGAAAAAAAAACGTTTACTCCTTCTTGATAAACAGCTCACTTTCCCAACAAATCACTTTGCCAATATACATAAATGTTAGCCTGTTTTCACAAGGAAGTAATGAAATAAATACCACAAGTTCCTCTCCATCAGAAAATTGTCTTTATGTTTGATAGTTACAAAATAGAAATGATTTGAAAATAGTGATTTCAGTCATTAATCAATGGGCATGATATAAACAACTTTCAAGTTTTTCCTGAGACAATGCCTCTATTAGCTTAATCCCCCCGCCCCCTCGCCTGCTACTAGAGCAATACCAACATGTCACTTTCATGATTAGTAATTTGTCACATTCTAGGTGCAATGATCTTTAATACCAAATGCCTGTCACAGGCATGACACCATCCAGCCATCCACAAGGCAGACAGCTATACTGTAGAATAATGCGAGCAATGTTTAGTGGCAAACATGTTCTTCATACATATTCTATATTCTATACACACGCTTGATGTATTAACCTTAACCTATGACTGTTTGACAAATATTGCGCGAGACAGGATATAAATTCTCATACCTACTATTTTAAACATTAATGTCCTGTGGCAAGAGATAGAAAGATGTCAATATACATGATTGCCATCTACAGTAGTAGCCATACCTTGCATTTTGTACAGAATGCATACATGTCACCTAACACAATGTAGTGTGGTTAGGTTAAACCTATATGAATTTTTAAGTACTTCCAAACTCAAACACTCCTGACGGTCTACTGTGACATTCTGAGACAAACAGTTGTTACATTCTTTTGCTTATGACCTAGGTCAGTAGTTACAGTTGAATGCATACCTTCTGCTGGAGGCTTTTTACACCACGGATAGGACATAGAAATAATACATCGTGAAAAATACTATACTCAATCATTTAATTATGTAGAAAATAAAAAAAACAGATACCTACACCTTATGAAAATATTGAACAGATTTGTGGAGAAAACGCATTCGGGGCATATGCTGCTTCGTGGTTGCATTTTGATGATGTCAAGTTAAATAGGATTACTCAGACATAAACTTACTGAGTGGGTACAGTGCAATAGAACAGTACACACAGTACTTGTTCAAACCTTTGATTAATTCATTTGAAGAGCCTACATTTATTGCAGTTTCATTTATTGCTTTCTGTAATGAAGATTATATGTAAGAGGGGGGACATCCCAGTGCTGGCTAGCAAGATCCTGTTTTAATTACTGCAGGCGGGAACATGTTTCATCAACCAACTTTTGTAATTCGAAACTTTGAATTATCAATATGTGTAGCACTGGTTATGCACACATTCCTTTCACAAAGCTGGGTAGGTTGATTTCACAACATGACAATACATAATTGGCTTTCTACCATAAGCAATCACAAAGGTGTTTCAATTTTGGAATTCTTTTACTTTTATCATGTGACCTAAACAACAATGCAGTTTTTTTCTCCTTTCCTGTCCTCAACACACAAAGATTCCTTATTTGTTATCGCTACTGAGAGAAGTAACAAAACATACTTATAGACTCCACCTACTTAGTATAAAGTATTACTGTTTTGAAATTGACCTAGTTAATCTTTTGTATGTATGTTGTATGTCAGTGTTACCATCAGTCCACGGCTGGACTGTCAAACACTCACCCTTCCATAAACTCACTATATTTGAGCAGTTACAAGTGTCTCTTACCCTGCAGCATCTCACAATGATCTTACCATTCAAATTAAAGAGTACAGTGTATTTTCAAAGGAAATTTTGAAGGATGGTTGCTCTTTTTTTCAAAGCCCCTTAAGATAAAAACATC
Organism: Apostichopus californicus; assembly: GCA_020650975.1. Classification (NCBI taxonomy): domain Eukaryota; kingdom Metazoa; phylum Echinodermata; class Holothuroidea; order Aspidochirotida; family Stichopodidae; genus Apostichopus; species Apostichopus californicus. The sequence goes on from JAIPMN010002276.1 coordinate 12,981, forward strand.
CAGATATTATGACAGTAATTTTAACAGATCTCTAGCATGTTTTGGATCATGCATTTAAAAGAAATTTGTTGTCTGCAACAGGGTATTGACAAAAGGAGGTGAATTTCTGAAGTGGCTCACAGAAAAAAAAAATGTGACTCACTTTTTGAGTCACGCCTCATAGTTTGGAGAGCTTTCATAAAACACAAATTGCAACCAGGAGCTTACCAACTAAAACCTGCTAAAAAAAAAAAAAGAAGGAAAAATCACAAAGGCGAAAGGAGAAGACATCAAAGGACACTGCAGATCATATAGAACTGCTCAACACCCTCGCAAGTACAATCTGTCTATCCTATCTAAGTGGATTGTTATCAATATTTGGCAGGCTCCTGTATTTAAGATACCTCGCTGTTTAACCATAACTACTGTACACATTTATAGCAATTATGCATAATGTACAATAAAACCATTACTTCGTTACTACTGCTCAGAACTAATTAACATCATTACCGGTGCCAGTTGCAAGCAGGTTGTTTACCTTAACGTAATCTACAAAAGATCATTCGCAGTTTCTACATTTTGTTGATGTTAATCCCACTACTAATTTGCATACTTTTGTTTTCTGAATATGACAAGAATACAAAGAGAAGTATATCTTTTTACACAAAAAAACATAAATGAAGATATAAATATGTAAGTAACTAGTTAAATAAACACACTCGGCTGCTTTCAAAAACGAGAAGCCTCTAATAATGACAAAGTTTCGATGAAACGGTGATTTGGCCTAACTCATCGATATGAATAATCATAACTTTGTATGACGAACACTTTAAGTGCTTTGCAGTCCAATTTAAAACATTTACCCTGTACCTTCATGAAACTCATATTTTGATCAAAATTTTGAGGTCATAATACAGTAAAAAGGTGAGAATATCAGATTTGATAAGTAGAAAGATGTTATTTGGGTTAAGCACATGACCTACCAAAGTGAAACTATCAAATTATTCAAAAGACAAAGAGATCAATGATATATCAAATTTTATAGATGCTTGTAAAGTCAAAGCAATTTTTATTTTGAAAAAGTACTGGCTATATTACTGTACCACTTGTTAGTTTTTGAGAAATTATCCTTGAAAATGCAGGGGCTCATCAGGTAAAGTGGCTGACCTACCTAGTTCAGCACACCGACCATCATTAAAGCGTCTTTTACTTGCTTAATACTTTGTCCTGAACATTTTACTATATGGCTACTGAGTAATAACATAATTTAAATCTAACCAATAGTTTTTGGCTTTAAAACATCAATTTCTAGCTAGCCGTTGTGTAAGCTTTCACCAAATATATATTTCACATTTCGTTAAACCTATTTTCAGAGATCCACTTTTATGCAGGCAAGTATGTGTTATTAAGTGCAGAACCAAATACAATTTTTTTTTTCACATTAGAGAAGAAATATTGATTGTATTCCTTAAGATATCATGAAAGAAATGTTTATAAGATGTAACACGGTAAAAGATATTATTCAACTGAATAAAGATCAGTGACTGGATAAACTGAAGATCATAGAATGAACTGTTGATAATATAACACCATTAGTTATAGCAATGAATCCATAACAGTGGAGTGAAGCACAAAATTGATAACCTAGATTTTTACAAAATATATTTTCACTTTAGAATGACATAAACTCAAACTCTGATAACTTAAATGAGAAAATAGAAATGGTGTTCACTTTTACACCTTTATGGGGAATTATTTCCATCCGATCACACTTAAAGGGAGGGGGGTCGGGTGGAGTCAGTAACATTCACAGACCGTTTTTGCTATAAATACTGGCTAGCTTTGTAAATATCCACACAAACTGCTTCCATGCTATACTTTATGAGACATAATTAGCATTCCATTTTGCTTTTCAAAATGAAAAAAGTAGCGACAAGACTGGCACGAACCTACAATAAATAGGAAAAATGGTAAAAGAATAGCAGAACATATTTAACTGTAAAATAAAATTATTTTAAAGCAGTAGATTTGAAAGGAAGAAAAAAAAGAAAATAAAACCTTTATCTTTTCGTTTGTTTATATAAACTAAAAAATGACCAAAAAAACAAGACTCCTCTTGTATTATTCTACCAACAGTAGCAGACTCATGTAATACTAACATTTCACATCAACTTGAGTTGTCAATGTTTCTATCGATCATTTGAAACAACCGCAGCTTTGAATAACCATAGTTGAGTGACAAATGAGGTATAATTTAACACTTTACTCTACCATAACTATGACGGGGGACATTTAAATAGCAAGTTACATATACAGTACAATGTCTGCTGTCTCCCTATATTGCTAACTGAAAACTAGATACATACATATATCTTACACTATGTACAGTCCATAAATTAACACTACAGGATTTATATATATACATTTCTCTCTCCAATATTTCATTGCACAGTTTCTAACTCTCTCCTTCGGTCTTAACCTGCTGCACCTTAGCCGAGATGTTTGTGGTAGTTTTTTCGATAAGTGGCAAGCTCTCCAGCTTAATTGCAGTTTGTGCTTTCCGGATTGCGCAATCGGCACTCTGTGGTTGCCGTGGCGAACTGACTAGACTGCTGACCTTACCGAGAGAAGCAGCGGATGGCAAGGTCACGATAGTGAATCCGGTCGGTGGCGTGCTTGGTGTGACCAAGCGTGCGCTCTGAGAAGTAGGTGTAACAGGGGTGCCTGGTTCCACCACTATGCCTGCATTCCCCAGAGTGGTGGTGCATGGTTCTAAGAGGATGCTGCCATTGGCAAGAGATAATCCCACATGTCCAGTGGCAAAAATTGATGGCGTGATGGTAGTAGTCGCTGTCGGTGCAGGTGAAGCTATTGTTTGTTTCGGTGATGGAGACGGAGATGAGCCGAGGGATGTTGGAGGATGCTGTGCTATTACGTGCTGGCGAAGACCCTGGGCCGATCTGTAGCTCTTCCCACAGTCACATTTGTATGTTTTCTTAATCTGGGAAAAAGTAAGGCAACACTTTTGGACATAACATGTCAGAATGCAATACCAATCTGATGTTTACACTGTCTCCTTTACTTGGAGCATCAAAATATAGGGTGAATTTGTTTCCCCCAAAAAATCTTGGAAGTCTTATTATTTTTTTTTTACACCTACTGCATGGATAGAATCACCACAGCTAAACATGCTGAGGTCTGGACACTTATGCAATATGGAATGTCCATGGGTACTTCTATATGCATGCATGATAGTGCAGTGTCGTAGTAATGCCACAATTTAATTGTAGCCAGCGTTGTCTCTGTCAACAATACAACACTGGAAACTCTTTATTTCACAAACTCCTAAATATTGATGAATTCTTGTCATGTTATTCAAATGCACTCCAGGGAATGCCTTAAGGAAGTCTCAAATCACACAAAGAATACTTTTACAAGTACTTGAGCAGCTGCAGGTGATGAAACAGTTTCATTGATGACTAATAAGAATTGGGGTGGGAGAGGACATCACAGACCAGAGTTTGTTTAAATTCAGTGAGACCTGAGTTTGTTTAATTTTAAATTTAAAGTTAAATTTCAGTGACATACAGTAAGTATTATATATTGATGTGGAACCTTGCAGTATATATAAAAAAAAACAGTTCTTCAGTCTAACTATACACATGAAGCAATGTAAACAGAATATTTCAATGACATTAGACATATAAACAAGGGCATATAACAGATGGGTTTTTATGTTTAATACATAATGAAGAGCTCTGTAACTGGGGGAAAGACTGAAATTGGACAATGGGTATTCAGGGGTTTTGTCTATTACCATCACCTTTATGTTTTACTAAAAGCTAAGTACTATGGACTCCTAGCCAAGTTGCCTCGTATTCAGTGTGATAATCTCATTCACAAAGGTATTTTGAGTTCAATATATACACATTTGAAGGTTTGATAAATCTGGGAAACTCATTTGAAAGTGTGCTAACTATGACGTGGAGTGTTGCGCTCATCAAAGTTTCTTATTTCAGCCCTAAATAAGTTAAACCCTAATAACAAGCCCACATATATCATTTGAATAATGTGATGTTCCTCTTTTCAAAGAAGACAATAAAATATTTGAAGAAATGGCTTTAGGCCAGAAGCCTGTGTTCAGTGTCCTTGAAACAAAGGTTGTGAAAACAAAGGGATTACATAACAGACAATTAGGCAGTCACTCCCTGTACATTATCAATGTGGATAATTAGATTAATGTTTATTCACGAATAAAAACTAGAATAAAACTCGAATTAAGAAAAGACTTGTCAACCTTTGGTTAATCTTTGTTGTATTTTGATGGGAGTTACAGCTCTATTCTCATAATTTCCACTGCCTATTAGAGTGATTAGGACAATATTGTTCATCGGTGTCCTTAGACCTTTAACAACCATCTTTCTTAGTTAAATCTCTGTATAATTTCTGACTTTCTGTGTCTTGTTTTGAGCAGACTGTAGACGGAAAGTGCAGCAGCAGACAATAAGACACATAGGGCTTTCATTGTGCTCTCAAGTTACACAGGTTTACACTGCATTACGATTTTGTCAAGGACAAGTTTATTGGGTTGAATCTTGCGATGACCTGCATTCTCTACAAAGCTAACTGTGACACTTGTTTATGAGAGCTACTGTAGTTTTAAAATGGAAAAGGACTAACATCAAAGTTACTAGTCCTGAACTAGAGTTCTGACATCATCACATGTTTTACAGGTGAGTGCCTTAAAATCCAACAAAGCTATCAAAATATGATTGCCTCTTTGTTAATCTATGGCAGTATCAACAAGAGTATGCTGTCATAGTAGACATACACGAGAGACTACAGGGTCAAAGGTCAGACAAGTCAAGCAAGGTATTTAGACTTATATCTACTGTCATAGCTCATTGAAATGAAGGTGAACAAACTGGAAAATGTAGAGAGAACATTAAGTGAGTTTCATATCACAGACTATTGCACAAGCTAGAATTAAGTGATGATAAATTTGCTATTTTCTTTCACTCTTCGACTGAATTTTATCATGGAAAGTGAGAGTGGTGAATTTGAACCAAATTTGTATTAAACCACAGTTTGTATTTCTTGGGCTGTCAGTGTAACGTTTGACAAGACACTGCTTTTTTTCAATTTCAAAGAGAAAATAAATCGTTCAGACCTTTGTCTCTGATTTGTCCTTTTCTTTACGATGTCCATTTCTGGAGTGATATTTCATGCCGTTGATGTTCTTGTACCTCTTCTTGCACCCTGGTACCGGACAGAGGAAAGGTTTGCTCTTGGTCCCCTCACTGCTGCTCCGATTCTGCAGAACTAGGTCTGCATTGTATGGACTTCCCAATTTCAGGAGGATGCTCTCTTCGCTGTCAGAGTCGCTGTTTAGACGATCTAAATCTTCTCTGCTACCTGGAGGAAGAGAACCATCCAAATCTCATTTTTGGTGAAAATTGAGAGGCTTAGATGGGAAACATCATTAAAGGGTGTAAAGACTCGCGCAAAAAGAAACGTCTAATGCCGGTAATCTGATTTAGTTTCGAATGAGGTGTAACAGAAGTGTTAGATACCACCAGCGATCCCAGAAAATGCACACACAGCTTGCTACCGTCGGTAATTAGACACTAGTGTACCGTCAGTACATACAGCTGCGGTCAATACCCACAGCACAGTGCACAAACGATACAGCGATGGACAGCTCAGGTCCAGCTAAAGATAACAGGTATCACGTTTCATTACTGCCTGCATTTTGTAGCGACACGAACAAAACATCACTTGCAAACTAGTAAATGCACCAATTTATCCTTCAGTGCTAAATCTCTTCCTACACGATCCACAGTGTGTTTACTAGACTGATATATGCATAGCTTTGTCACAAATAATCAAGAAATGATTTCTTCAACCAAGTGATCCAACCATCTGGAGGTTTATATTATAGCATGACAACAATACATGGAGAGATTAACATCAATTTTATAAATGCAAAAACTATACCAAACATCATTATGAAAGTGCAGTACGCTTGAAGTTGATAAGTGACTTGAAAATGAAACAAAAGTTCTTGAGGTATTAACCATAGGTTCATAAGGAATAACTTCTACAATTATCAATTATATTTTCTACTAAAGTGAAATTGCACTGTGAAAGATATAATTACCTTGTAAGAATCAAGGCCAACTGCTTTAAGTATGTGTGAGATAAACTTTTGTAGATTTTGATCAATGTAATTACAGATAAGTTAAAGCGTTGTCATACTTGGAATCAGTTATTCTCCACAGTTTTCCCATCATTGTTTGCAACAACCCTATTAAGAAAGGCATCATAACACTGAGAAAACATCTATAGGAGATATCCCAGCAAACTGCTTTCATGAAATAACTTGAGGTCGGCACCTTACCTATGAGAAGACGTTTGGGTGATGAACCTCTGTACAATTTGGTCTTCTTTTTTTCCTTGGGTTGATGTTTTGCAGCATCTGTTACAAACCTTAATTAAACAAAAAAGAAAGACAAGCAAAAAAATAAGAAGAACAGAAAAAATTTAATGGCCATATAAATGGGTAAGGCTAATGTATGATGTTGGTAATTAACCCTTGGACCTCCTCCCCTTCCCCTTTAACTTATATTCATATTTATCATTTTGGACTCTTACTTGTGGCTTTATGAAAAATCTAGCATTGATCTACTAGTGCAGGCTTACATACTTGCACTAAGTACCTTGTACTTGTTCTCATACTAAGGTGAGTTATGTTTGTACCTTGACTCCAGGTGTTGCACTGGTAATTATAAAAGTCGGTCCACCGATTTAGCTGCACTCACTAGTCAATGCAGTGTAATGCAAACCAAACCACTGTAATATTTTTCATCCATCATTTCAGATGATCTGATAATTTACAAAAAAATTAAACAACAATATCCAAAATGAGATGCACAAAAAATGACAAAAACATTGTGAAGTATTTAAAAGTGAAATAAGTTAGTACTTTAACCAGTCAATGTTAAAAACAATCAACTTGACTAATTATTATGACATATATATGCAAAGTAGGCTAGTAGTGGGTACACCTACAATGGTAGTATTGCAGGCCTAAGCCATGGTACATGTTGGTTTGGAAAGGTAAACAGATTTTTCTAATGTATTAAGTATCTGTTAGATCACTTTAATGCTAACAAGGTTACAATAAATTAACAAGTTGCTGACATATGTTGGAATAATATCATTCCATCTGTCTTTAGTTAAGAGTCACTCTAATTTCTTTAGATCATGCCTGACTCTCTTTTTAAAGTCTACATTTTCTCATTAAGTTCATGTTTGAAGAATATTATTTTCAGTGAATGCAACACTATTTGGACTGATATCCACGAGCTTCCACAGGTTTCTTGTTGCTTCCTAAACATATCCTAAGTATATGGAATACATGGTAGGCTATATTACTCTAAAAATCATCCCTGAGGCTGGATAACTTGTAATTCGTAGAACCAAATGTTTCAGTTGGTTGCTCTATCAAATGAAATCAGAACTTTTTAGTAAAGATTTCTATTCAACACAAACTCACCTCATGACATAGCTTAATGCTAGTGCAGATGGTTGCTGTCCTTCTTGCTTCTCAAGGAAAGATGGGTCGTTATCTACAAAGAAAATAAAACACATAGAATTTAAACGCCATGTTAGTAAATACTGCCAAATATGTAGACCAGAAAGCTAGCAGGCTTAGTGATTTCTTGCCAAATTATAAGAGAACGTTTTTTGTAAATTGCACAGAAGATTCTTATAACTTAGGTGGATCCACATACCAAGTATGAAGTGCATTCAACTTTCACTTTTTTAGATTTCTGTTACAACAAGGTTTTCAGACTTTGATCTCTGATTGACCTGAAATGACCATTGACCTTCATGGTAAACAATAGGCTTCTTGTACTTATTAAGGTGGATTCACATACAATGTATAAAGTTCAACCAATGTTTACTTAAATTGCAATAATGTTTGGTTTTCAGACTTTGACCTCTATTGATCTCAAGTGACCTTTGACCTCTACAGATTTTGATAACTTTATTGTACTTATCAAGTTGGATCAACATTTGAATTATGGCCTTCATCCCAAGCTTCAATTTGTGAGTTATCATGTTCACAAGGTTTTCAGATTTTGTCCTCAGATGACCTAAAATGACCTTTTAACTCCACCAACTTCAATAGGTTCTTCCACCCATCATGGGGAATCTGCACAATGAACTTCAAACAAGATGTACAATTTGGGTCGTCATACATATATAGACACATGCCATAAACATCACATAGATTGCATATTGCCCTTGGCAAGGAATCAAAAGGCTACATTCGGTTTCATATATGAAAAAGCATTTTTCACCCAGTCTCAAAGCAACTCAAATAACTAATATGGCAAATCTAATTCCTTTTCATTTACTTTGCATAAGTTAAAGTGCCAGAACTTCCAGTAAAAATACTCCTCAATACGTTTAGCGATTAAAGCATGCTAAAATTTGGGCTAATACCAACAACCTTTGACCTTTCACATAATTTTCTACAACCATTTATCACCTATTGAGCATAAACTTCCCCGAAAAATGTGTCTAATCAAACAATGTAATCAGGGCCACTTTCACTACTTTATATTGACATGGTAACCACATTTTTGTACTGTACAGACTGCTACAGTATGCATTTTATATTTTATGCTACTGTACCATTTCATCAGATCAAATGTACCGACTGTAAACATTGTTTCCCTGAGTAATATAATTCTTGTATCATATCCATATATGATTCATTATGCTACCTGTAGTTGATAATAAATTCTTTGATATATGATATATTACCTATGTGACTTTCTTCGATGTGCTCTATCAGCTGGCACAGCGATGAGAAGGTCAGACTGCACTCCTTGAATTTACAATTATTTGTGGTGAAAAAAGCCATGACCTGTTACCCCTGCCAGTGGTGAAGCTTCAAATCAGCAACTAGGCTGACTGTTATCAACATCATCTTCTTTCCTGCAAAATGATTAATCAACAGCTTTATGGCACATGAAGAAACAGGGTTCTTGACAATATAACTTAAATACTTAATACTGACTAGGCTATACATATTAAGATAATATGATATAGGGTAAATGCACTTATTTTAGGCAGCCTAAGCATAAACATTCTCACCACATTACCAACAAAAGAAGTACTGTATGTCCCAATTTAATGCTGTGTGTGATTGTAATTTAGCCCTCTTGATTAATATAATAATAATGCATTCATAATAATTCCTGTATATATTTATTATATGTGGAAAATCAAATCAAAATAATTTACAGTTATTGAATTTCAAAAGTTAGAACCACTACCCTAGTTGTGTTTTTAATTTTTCTGTAACTTTTTTATACAGTCGCTTTTCCTAGCAAGGAAAATGCAATACCCACGCACTCTATACTTGTACTATGGGTGGCCTTAATTAAGTATATACCTACATTGCATAATTCTGTGTGCCAATATTTGGTGTCCATCATAATGTTAACCGATTACCATATATACTACGGTGTTAGATGGTTTACTCAAAAAAATGCTGCAGCCATCTGAAAATGTTCTGTAGAAGTTTCCAATTGATTTGACACCAATTATACCAAAAAAAAGTTGTTGCAAATGAAATGTGTGTATTACTGTAGCTCAATATGCAGATGAGCTGACTAATTTACAAGTTTGAGAAAAGAGAATGCTCTTCTCTAAAACAAACAGGTTAGTTTCCAACTACCAGGAAAACAAAGTTGCAAAAATTATATACCAAAGTCACCTGATCATTTCCTCAAGCTAAACACTTTGTGTGGCATACAATGGGTAGGTGGCCTAAAACTGGTCGCGGCCAAAAATATGTGCATTTACCCGAAAATTTTAAAGTCCACTGAACCTCCATCCAGATGCGGAGGGGCAACAGCAGACAGTAACCAAGGCCTAGTCTGTGAGATAACTGCATGGAACTGTGCCTCCAAAATGAGGTTTTGAATTTGTGGGGTGTTTTTTGTTTCACCCTATTAGTATTACACATTACTTAAGGCTGAACTATGGCGAGCCTCATCTTGCTTCTAGCCTATGGGTAACTACCTTTCAACATCTAAGAAGTAAGATAGCCTTACTAAGGCTACTTTTCACAGGCTGTATAACTTGCCTATTACAGCAAAACTTCTTGTGGAAATCCTGCTGGTACTTTCTTAGCTGTTTTGTGTTCACAATGTTTAACGTCCTGTCGGCTTTCCTGATATGGCTTACGGGTAGACCTAGGCAAACTCTATTCCAAACCTTATATCTAAGTTAGGCTGGGCCTACCTAACAGTAACATAGGCTGTATAGTAGTATGAGTAGTATTTACAGCATATCCTACCTTCTCGTTGACATAGTAGTAGTATGCTACTTCTACTTGTACTACTACTACTAGGAGTAGTACTAGCTGGGATTCTCTGTAGTCAGTGCTGTCTATTTTATGAACAGTAGCAAACCTAGCACAAGTTTACAAAGCTAAACAGTAGGCTAACGGTACTAGGCTACCTAGCAATGATAGCTTAGTGACCGCAAGTCATATTAGTAAACCCTCTCCAATACAATTCGACAATTAGAGCCCAAGCTTGACCGTGAAGCCGAAGTTAGTGTGTTCAACGTATATGTCACACTAATCAAGCATTTATAGTAACCATATATACAGTACTGTGGAAGCTGGTAATGTTAGTGTTTACATTTTTCGCAGCCAAACCCAGCTGGTGACCTTTTGCCCTTTCACCGTTTGCCCCAGGAAAATTGAAAGGTCATATGACGTAAAGAGATGCTAGAAATTAAGATCCTCTTTTTCATATTATAAACTTATAGTTTTTGTTTTAAGAATTAAATGTTAATGCTCAATATTTTATTTACTTTAAAAACTAGATGTGAAACATAATAAAACATAATCGTATCGAATTGCGTCATATTAATATAATTTTAATTATTAATCTCCGAACGTGGCTATCGTTCACGCATGCACTTTACGCTCAGTTACCGGTACTCCGATCCAAGACGTGAGTAGAAACCTAAATCCCCTATTTTCTTAGCAATCGTTCGAAATTTAAGTTAGTTTTAGAAGTTACGTTATTAGCGCATATAATATTTATTTGATAAGCATTTAATTTAATTACGAAATTTTCAAGTTACTTCTAATGTAGCTAAATGTGTTGTCAGTTCTTACAGTCCTTACTTGATTCCTTTAAATTGTATGGGTTTCTTTCGCAGGTTGAAGTTGTCAGGAATTTGTGCAAAAAAACACCAACCTAAAGATGTATCACTGCACAAGATTATGTTCCTCCGGAACGCAAACTCTCGTAAGTACACCTTCTACTAAAGCCCTATAATTTTACAGTTTCCAGATAAAACAGCCCATTTTTCAAGATCTGCTCATTGTGAAAAGAGAGACCTGCCCTATACCTAACGTAGTTTATATTTGTCAGGGGAGTTACCCATTGGCTTTATGTGGTAGGATACAAATGCAGTAGGTTGCGACAACCTACAAATGTGTAACATTAGGCCTGTTCTTGTCATAGTGTTGACCTAGCCCTGCCACAGCAACGTCTCATCACAGCTCGACTTAAGTTTATTTCTGTATGCTTACTTATGTGAATTTTTAATTTTAAGTTTTAATGATCAATTGTAGCCCAGATGCAGATCTGACATGTGAGTGTGCATACTATTTTTGCCAAATAAGTTGATGCACTGTTACACACTGTATAGTTGCTGTGTTTGTAAGTCAATTTGTTACCAGTACACGGCTGAAATTGAAACAAGGGAACAATAAAGTTATTATTTTGAGACACTTTCGTGAATTTTTTAACTGATTTAGCGGAATTGCATAGTATAATTTAACACGCGTGCGATGTTAGGGAAATTTTTGCTTATGTTAATTCAATTGCAGTTCCCTGTATTTCAGGTGAAACATAATCGAATCATTGATGAAATCACACAGTTGTAGAATAGAAGTAAACCACAGAGTAAAATTAGTGAGAGTGTCATTGCCACTGTCCTACAGAATAACCTTAAATTCCTCAGTATCATGATTAAGTTACCATATCATCCAACAAGTCTTGAAGAAAATTGTACAAGGAATATGATGGAATGTCATGTTAACCAGACTTTCCTACTTGATTCTTGCTGAGCATGCCCAATTGAATTTTCAGCTGCTACTCATCTTGTTTTGTGCACTTGTTGATACATGTTCCTATTCACAATGTGCACAGGGGCTTGTCTGAACATATACTATCAAAAGAGCCAAATAATTTAGTCTTCCATCTTTCATATCAAAATCTTGCTGTTTTGGAAGAAAGAGGCAACTGTTACATTCCTTCTAGCAATGTTTCTAGAATCTATTGCAGCCAAAGATACAGGTTCAACACTTAAAATCATGCAATGTTCACATTTTTTAGAACTCTTTTCATTCACAAAAGAAATGACTCATTTTCTATGCTATCATTTTTATAGATTGCCCGTGGAGCCAGATCATTTGTCAGACCACTTAGTGCATCAACCAGCGTCAACAATGAAAATACAAAGTATGTTGTTAAACACAGTTATTTTAAGCAATTGTTGCTCAGAAAGTAGAATAAGAGATTAGCAATTGTGTATGATGTTCTTTAGTGTATATACTCACTTTCATCATGGCATGTGCTGTCTTAAAAGAGTTGATGTTAAACTAGAACTTTTGTTGCTGTATGTCCATGAAGCAGCTGTTGTTTGATTGTTAAGGCAAGATAAATGAGGTACTTATGTGCCAGTCATAAATCATGGGAAAAGAGTGCCCAAGGTTCACATGATGTCATTCCTGATCTTGGATACGTAGAAAATACTACCATTTTCAAGTAGATTTTCCTATTATATATTTATTTGCGGTTATGTTCACAGTGTTTCAAGGCGCAACCTGAGCTCATATGGCAATGTTGCTAGCCTCAGCGGATCAACAACAGTAACAATCCCACAGATACCAGGACTTATGAATCAAGTAAGTTTTTTTTATTTTTTATGTGAAAATGAATGACCAGCCATGTCTTCAAAATACATAGCTAGGTTAAGGAAATTTTCAAAGCCATAATAGCTGTCATTTATAAGTATCTGTTGATTTTACTCAATTTTCCCAAGAGATGCATACTTACAGATCTGCTAAATATTTTGAATGTTTGAAGGTGCATCTTTTACAACAGCAGAGTTAGGAATTGCTTCGTACAATTTGAGCTGAAAGATCCTTTTTCATTACAGATGTGCAGTGTTGGTACACGAGATACTCAAATTAAGATTACCTTGTTTCTGCAGATGCTATACATGTGGCCTGTCTCCAATGGAAAAAATGAAAATGTATTGATTACATAATTTTTGTGGAAGCAACTCCAGTTGACATCTGACTGTGTTGCAAGTTCCTGGAATGTCAAAGAGTCAATATGGCCAAAATTAGTTTCAAGTAATCCTACAGATATATAGCAGTTTGGCAATTTTCATCAAATTTCAAACTATTTTCCAGCAGACAATCTTTGTTTCATTAAAAAGAATATTTTAAATCCCAGGTTTCTCCATTTTGTTGGTGATGATGATTGCTTTCTCAAATAATCGAATATCTACATTTGTTGACAACATTGCTTTGTGTTAGTACCATATTTTTACATGCTCCCCACTGGCAGGTTTTGCAGTAGTCAGCATGATAACATTCAACAACCCTGTCAAATTAACAAGAGAGAGAAACATTCAATGCCACTGTGTATAACATTAGTTTGTGTGTTGTCAAAACTGCAGGGTGAAATGGCATTTTGTATAAGTGAACACCGATGAAATTAAAAGAATAGTCATGTGATTTAAAAATGGGTTTGGAAGTATCTCCACAACTCTTCTTGAAGTCAGTAGTTGGAATATTATTATATCTCTCTATATATAATAATGGTCAAAAAGTAAAAAGTCAGTAATTTCATTTATTTGTTACAAGTAAGAAAGTTTGTGCCTTTGCTTGATGTATGATTTGCACAGTGGGTTAGTTTTGGATTGGACCTGCCTTTTTGATTTCACCATTTTTTTTGTTTCCATCTTCTTTAATAAACTGCATTGACAAATCTGTTCTCCCTTTCAGATTGCTGCAAGGAACTTCCAGACATCTGCTGTACAAAAAGATGTTGAAGCTGCCGCAAAATTCATCGGAGCTGGAGCTGCCACAGTAGGAATTGCCGGATCTGGCGCTGGTATTGGAACCGTCTTTGGCAGTTTGATTATCGGTTATGCCCGTAACCCATCACTAAAACAACAGCTTTTCACCTATGCCATCTTAGGTTTTGCATTGTCTGAAGCCATGGGTCTATTTTGTCTTATGGTTGCTTTCCTTATCCTGTTTGCCCTGTGATTACGGGCATTGTTATAGTATGATAGAGACCAATTGTCTCAGATTTATTTTCAGGTCTTATTTGTTTGCAGAGTTCACCATTTGACCAGAGAGAACGGTGTTTATTACATCAGTATGGCAGGCAAGTGTATTTTAGGGTGAGGGTCCAATGACAACTTCAAAAGTCAAGAGTGATCATTTTTTTTCAAAATGAAAATCTAATGTAGCAATGGACATGTAATGTTCCAGCCAATTATTTTTCTTACATTGTTCATAGATTACTTAAACGTCTCTGATTGTGAGAAGATTGGCACCTGTTGTTGTTCTTGTGTGTTTGTATCAATCGCACCAATTCATGATAGCGTAACCAGAACAAACTGTTGATGTTGGATCTTTGTATTCAAATCCATTTCAACTTATTTTCTCATTGAGACAGAATTTGAAATTAATTTGCAGATGATTCACCTGATTGTAATTAAATTGAAGATCAGACATATGAGGAACACAAGTCTGGTGTCAGTAGTGGGCCACTTGTCCCAAAAATGTTCTTGGCCAGCCATGTGATGGAAAATGAATAGATGATTGAAAAGTTAACTGTATTGTGAGCTTTTTTTGTTTCCTTCGTTAGTCCGTCTCTTTAGAAGTCTTGAAATATTGTGTATTATATATAAAGTTGCACTTGCAAGTCAACGACAGAATGCAAGGATCAAGGACTTTCTATCAGTATGGGAAGAGATGGTTTAGACAGAATGGATAGTATTTCGTCTTTAGTAAAATTTAAAATGAATCAGTGGAAATATTAAAAGCTCATTCTATTGTTCACCATTAGATTTGGCTTTAGTTCAACAGTGATCAGAAAATGCAGTCTTCTTTAGAGTTTATCAGTATGGGGTTACTAACTGTACTAAAGTTGTTTCTGAGTACTTTCCTAGAGGTTGTGACTTTGACTTACTGCCTGACATTGATAGGTGCTTGAATGGACAATTGTCACAACAAATGCTTCAAGTATGGCAGTATATAAAAACATGTTAAAAGTTTCAACATGAGTGGCAAATATTTCACTTCTAGTGTGTTTGGTTGGTTGCAATACTGATATTTTTTTATCCTGTGAGTGGTAGTCAATCTTTTCATAAAATCAATTATTAAACCACTGATACCTGCAAGCAAACTACAATTAAAAACTTCTGCAAAAGTTTAATCAGTTTACCCTTAAAATCACCAATCTTGAACCAGAATCCCTCAAATTAGAAAATTGATGCAAAAGGTATTGTCCCTTGCTATCAGCACAATGTTGTGAAAACCATTTCCCAAAACACCTTGAGGCCTAAAGTGTGTTTCAATGGCCTTATGATTTCTTAACCAAATTATTCTGCTTTTCAAGTTGAAGGAGAAGGATCTGTAATGTGGAGAGATCTCTGGTTAATCAATTGCTATTTACTGGATTTTTGGAATAAACAGCAGTCGCGTATTTAACAATGGAGGAAAACGTTTGACTGTTGCACTACAGCAATTTTCTCATCTGAAGCTGGAGTGCCCTGCTTGCTTGGAGAGAAATGTTCTTGAATCATGATGTGATCTTTGTGCACTTATCCCTGACTGTAATTGAACTTGATGGGGACATTAATAGGGTTACGTGCAACTCTATGAAGCCCCCCAAACCATGTCGTAACTTGCCTGTAAATATGTAGGTTGGCTTATACAAATATTACAAACATGGCAGTATATAGAGCTTACAGCCTAGAAGAGCATTCTTTTGAAGATTCGATTCAACACGACGACAGATTGGGAAATTTCATAACATGGTATCAGATTTGTAGTAAGAAGCTCAATCTGAATGTAAGCTCAAAAGGCTTAAAGGACCTTTTAGTAATAAAAACTTCCAATTCCACATTTCATCATCAACCTAAGGCATGTTCTACAACTGTAAATTCACTCAGACTTGAGGCCATAAGAGTATTGCAGTACTTTCTAGTTGTGTTGCATAGACAGTGTTAGATGAGGTAGCCCAGCCACGCAGATTAACGATCTTTGGATGTTTACAAAACTATCTTTCCTCAAAAATTACACAGGGTTCTGAAAGTATCATAGGAGTACAACCTGGACTACTAGCTGTTACTTAAACGGTGTAAAGACTTGCGCACAAAGAAACCTCTCGTGCCGTTAATCTGACCTAGTTTCGATTGAGGTAACAGAAGTGTTAGACACCACCCTTGATCCCAGAAAATACACACACAGCTTGCTACCGCCGGTAATTAGACACTAGTGTACAGTCAATACATACAGCTACGGTCAATAACCACAACACAGTGTAGCCTACAAAGCAGCGATGGACATCTCAGGTCTAGATAAAAGATAACAAGGTATCACTTTTCATTATTGTCTGCAATTTGTAGCGACAAGCAGAAAACTTCACTTACAAGCAACAGAAAGTTATCTTTTTCAGAGCGTGGCACGCTGTTTGTGGCGAGTCTACAATGCCTTTAACCATGTGATGCATATCAATGTTTGTGCCAAAAGTCAACCATAATCTTTCCTGTCATAATATGCAAAATTCATACCTCAAGTCAAATGAAGAAGTAAATGGAAATTCACAAAATGCCACTGTTGCCAGGAATCTGGTTTCGCTAATAAGTACATATTAAATGGTCTTTAAAAATAATGCAAGTTTATTAGTGTCATTAAGTCTGATAAAGATATCTAACCATAATTGCAGCTCCTATGGGATACTAAATTTCTCCACTGTTAACAATCATCAAGCTGATTTCTTCCCATGGAATAATTTATGTGGTAAAATTCAAGTGCCATATTATTCCTTGCTTCCACAACAATACTGGGATATTCAAGTGGGTTAGGCAGAAACATTCAACAATAACGCAGAAAGGCCAATGATATGTCAACAATGGTTTCAGTGTAATTGGACCATGATAAGTGTTGTTATTTCAGACTTCATTTATTTGCACATTTCTCACATGGGTCTTTTAATACACTTGTGCAATTCATCCTGGTTACCTTATTCAGTTTAAAACAACAGAAGTGTAAAGGTAAGAGATATGCAGGCCGGTTGAAATAATGAAAACGTGACAAAACACCAAAAAATTGTACAAAGAGATGAAATTAAAAACTGGCAGGGGAAAAACATTGATCATGTGAACTAGAATTGATATTCAATAATACCAACAGTAAGTTTATTTCTTCAACCATAAGAAAAGTTAGCCCTTTGTAATGATATTGAAATATTTCTGATGATGTCATAATTATTAAATGGTTGCGTGGGTAAATTTGACAACGAAATATGTGGAGATTGTCACTGGGTTAGGACTGACAGTAGATACAGTATGCACTCAGTTAAGATTTTTCTTTGCATGCCACGAAAGTAGAAAGTATCCAACATCTTCAAGGGTGTACATTATTATTAGACCAACTATGCTAACACTTGAGCTGAGCAGCAAGGTGGTTGCCTCCTGATGACTGATGTTGGGTACTTGGTTGGATGGTATACTCAATATATCGATCAAAAAGGGGAAAGTTTGCAAACAAGGTCAATGTGGCCACAGCTTTGAAACTTATCATGCTGTTCCTGAAGTCCCAAAGTATTCCCAGATGACGATGGAACAGTAGCTACTACTGTCATCTTTTAAGGAACAGCATTAGAGTTAACAATATAAGCATCACTACCTGATTCCAAGTTACAAAAGGCCATTACACAGCCAAAGAGTGACTTACAGCAATACTGACAAAAGATGACAATTATAAATATCAAGATCAATTTGAACAAACTCACAAAATGTTCATCTTAAATTGTTTGTTAAGTGTATACTAATGATCCTTGAGATCGTTCAAGTACATTGAGCTATTGTAAGGTAATTTAATTTTAAATTAACGTTCCCAATTGTAGGGAAGAGAGTAAATGTAGGTTTTGTTGACATAAGATTCAGACAGCAATCACTTAAAAATTCCAGGGGGGGGGGGCTTAAATCTAACAAACAATGAGGAACAAAACTTGGGGTTTTATGGTACAGTAGTGGACAATACTGACATCATTTGTTTATTGTCAACCCTCTCCCAACTGCCCCTGTTAAGCTGTCATGTTTTTTGCTAAAGATCTCCTTTCCAGCATATCCAATTTGATGTCTTTGTGCAGAAGACCGTCATCTTCCCACAGTTTGGCTATGGGTACTTTGATGGAACAATAATTAATTTACTTTGCTGGATAAGAATCCATTTTCAATTTAGTGGAGATTTTTTGACATTTTTCATCCCCTCCACGCAGCAAGGACTGCCAACATGAATAGTACTGTGACTGCTGACAAGGACATGGTTGACATGGTGTTAAACATATAGCTGTACTGCCACCTCAGGTACCAAACGAAGCCAATGGTACATGCAAATAAAGGAACCATGAATTGGCCGATATCTAACTCTCCTTGTTCGGATTGCTGGGCAGCAGTTCCTGGACTTTGCTGATGTTGTGATATATGACAATGGAGAACGCAATTGTTGACAATGCTGTAGGAACCGAGTTGTCGACTATCATCCCTCAGAAACTGACCATTGAAGATGAGGTGCACAACTCGACCATCCTGACTCTCCTCTGCAAAATTCAATCTAAAAGGAAAGATGAATACTGTTTACAACTAGGAATACTTAACGATTAATACTGTTTATAACCAGGAATACATAAAGGACTATCAATACTGTTTACATATGTTTTTGCCAGCAAATTTACAAAGCCTGGTCACAGTGCTTCATGTGGTACTCAACAGGTGGAGGAAGAAACAGATGTGAATCTTCACTTTGTTCAACATGTAACATTTGCCATTTTAAGCTATTTCTGTATTCCCTCCCCCCCCCCCCTTTTAAGAAGGTCTGTCTTTAAACCATCACCTTAAATAAAACCTGTGAAACACCTGTTCCGTTGGACAAAATCAGGAGCCATTTAACCTATTTGGGGATATTTAATTACAATGCAGTCTCACAGCGGACTTTGGTCCTCTGAACAGAAATTTGCTCGTCTGGTATGAACGGACAACCACTAAAAACTTGTTCTCCCTTTTCTTCTTCTTCTCTTAAATTGTCCCTGTTATTTCTTACCTTTTAAAGTTGCCAACAGTTTCTTCAATGCTTGTCCTGATGATCCTTTCTGTTTCATTAAGGAATTTAATTTTGAGACTTATATTATCATCAGTTGAAGTTCTATTAATATCTGGTTCAGTTTCATAAGTCCTCTCTGATAAGTTTTCCACCCTGGAATCATCTCCATCTTGATTTAAACTTTCACATTTTGTTGTTGCTTCACTTGAATGGTCTTCACTTGTTTCATCTTTCACTGAGGGATCTGCAGACTCTTTCTTTGTATGTTCCTCGGATGATGGACGTGCGTTACATGCAGAGTCAGTTTCACCTTGTCCATCAATACCATCTGCCGTTGGACTATTTCCTTCCAGTGATGAAGGTTCATTTAATCTTTGTTCCAATTCATTTTCTGTGCCTTCTGTTGAGCTGCCAGCTTCTTCCTCAGACTGAGAGTTGGTTTCTTGTGTTATTTCATTCAGCTCCACACGAAGTCCACTCAGCTGGGATTGAGTTAGGCGAGTCTCAGAGACCCTTGTTGACACCCAAGCAACAATTAATGTAACAAATATAACAAATAAAGATACAGTAATAGTCAGTTCATCTCCTACTCCTTCTATTAGTGACATGTTTGGCTGATCAAGCTTTTCCTTTGGGTATATCTGTAAATAGAGAAGCCGTGCAAATTGATTACGATTACATGTAGTGTGGAAATGTCAGTAATAAGATTGAAATGAAGTAGGGTTGTTAACTTGCTTGGATACAGTACAAAAATATATATAAATAAAAAGAAAACACTGACATGGGTTGGTATACATACTGTACTTCAATGCCATTTCTCTTAACAAATATAACAGATTTTCTTGTATTAATAGTTGTAGTTTTTTCTAAGAATTCCCAAACTAGAATGTTTACATTTTAATACTGTGTTTTTGTTTATGTGTTACTTTAATATAAAGAAGTGCAATTTGAGTCTGAAGCCACATTTTGTGTTGGTAGTTTGAACAACTACTGTAATTTGAACCAATTACCAAAATAAAAGTTCATTCAAAGTTGTTTGATTTGCATTCAAATTGTTTGTTTGCATTCAGTAATTCCCATCTACCTTTAAAGGGTGCGAAGACTCGTGCACAAAGAAACGTCTCATGCCGGTAATCTGACCTAGTTTCGATTGAGGTGTAACAGAAGTGTTAGACACCACCATCGATCCCAGAAAATACACACACAGCTTGCTACCGTCGGTAATTAGACACTATGTACAGTCAATACATACAAATACGGTCAATACCCACAACACAGTGTACAAAGCAGCGATGGACATCTCACGTTTCATTACTGTCTGCATTTTGTAGCGACAAGAAGAAAACTTCACTTGCAAGCAACGGAAAGTTAACTTTTTCAGAGCGCGGCACTCGGTTTGGGGCGAGTCTTCAATGCCTTTAAGGCTTTGGCTTTCACAAAATTATTGTCTCTTGAAGTGTTGTAGAAACTTGGATTTTTAGGTCCATTTAAAACATAGCCAACCATTAAAGCAGAGATGCCATCTACGTATGCAAATAATATGTCAACAGATGGGGTCAACATCAATTGATATAGCAAATTGCTGAATTAAATATTGTAACCTTACCATACTGTTCACCACACAATATAACAAGGTATAAAATAAATTAATGCAAATGTTCCAGCATTTCTTGTACATGATTGCCTCGGCCTACTGTCAGAACTGAAGTTTTAGTGGTAGAATGGAGACATGTTTCTTCGAAGTTTAAACTGCACTGATGATGAGACTGGTGTGAACATCACATAACATTGCACCCAAATGTAGGGTTATTCTACTGTCACATATTTCATCTCATTGAAGTTTTATATAGGCACGACACATCCTGAAACGGTTACATCATTTTTTCGCATAACCAGTCCCTATGATCCAAGCATTATCATGTAGGCCTAACATTATGCTATGCAGCTCCCTACGGTATTAATTTAACAGAACAAATAATAGGCTAGATCGAGTAATTCCCCCATTCATGCTAATTTAAACTTGGCTCAACTTTAACATGAAGATCGTAGATACTTGTGAATCACCATCAATAGTTACCAAATCATGTACTGGGGGAGGGATGTGTACGTAACAACTAACAACAACATACCGTGTTTTTGCCTTTAGTGAGTCTAGCCTATGTCTATTGTAGCTACCTCTAGTCTAACTAAGTACAAGTGCATTGTTTCGAAAGTGTGGCCTCGAAAAGCCTCATGAAGTCAGAGTAAAGTTACAAGAGATGGAATTCTGGACTATAGGCCTATGATACATAGTTTAGCCTGTTGACACAATACGCCAATTCTTTCTTTGTACCTTGCGAAAACTCTTTGTAGCTGCTGCACAGGTTCACGAAGTCCCGATCGTCGTACAGCTTTGAAACTGCTCGTGTGCTACGACATGCGCAGTTTGCACTAGTCGGCTTCGTAATGGGTAGAGATAATCAAAAGGATCAACCCTAGCTAGATTTTGTGAATTTATGTCAGTTTTTTTTCTTCTCATGAGTAAGAACTTCGAAAGGGAACGATTTGCCGAAGCGGTTCTAATAGTATCACTGGTTTAAAGAATGCTTTGGATGACCAATTCGTCAGGAAAAAAATTTGCGATCCATGTGGAAATATATGCACATCATAGAAAATGTATACATTTTTGTGATGCACATTCGTACTATAGCATCTTTTGGTTTATGAGTTTAATGATGTTCTCAGTGTCTTAGTGGTATTTTATGTATAACCTATTCCTTCGTTCTACTTGACTAAACTAAAAACTGACTAAAAACGGTGGCTTTGTACAGAGACTGCGTTTACTGTTTTGCTACACGGGATAGGGACGGGGTACTGAGGCGAAGGGAGGAGAGAGACCGAGTGCAATAGTCAAAAGTTTATACACTTTTAGACTGTACATCAGTACATGTTCAAAGAACATCTTGCACTGGGCTCCAAAATAGAACCACTTTTGCGACAGAGAAATATCACACTGAGGAGCGTCTGGAAAAGTCAAATCAGAATCGTTTTGGCGGTGAAAAGAGGCTACACTGAGTAGCATGAAAGTTTGCTACCGTTCCCATAAATGTTAACCCATTACTGGTGAACACATGGCAAAAGGTAGAAATTGCTTCAGACATGCAAAATTTGAGGATATCCGATGCGGTTTTTGCTTCTTGATGGGGAAATGTTATGATCGACCCCTGATCTTGAGTGCTATGTGAAGTTCCCCAGGTGACACGTAGATGTGGTGCACTGTAGTGCTCCAGGAGGGGTATTATCTCATCCCTTTCATAGGGAGGATGAGATATTATAGTTCCATTGCTAGTGGCCATATACAGCTATGTAAATTGCCATGGTGATGGTTAATTTCCTGAGTAGCTACTATTGGGAGGGGGGGCGCCATGGTGGGGTACCTCAGGGTGACCGGCTAGTCATGACTGAGGATGGCGTCAAAATGTGTCTGTGCAAGTGTGTCCAATTTTGTGATAACAACTAAAAACATTGAATTGACAATTTGCCATGGATCGTATAGGAATATGAGAATGTCCATGCTGTCAAAATATTTAGTTGCCATGGTAACTGATGTCAAAGTTCCCATGACCTAAGGTCAAATGTGTAGTTTTAGTGTAGTTTAATGAGATATGCAACTCCCTGGATTGCCCTCTTGTTTGAAATGTGCACACTGGTGTGGGTGTGACCAGTTACCAATGACCAGTGGTTAAGTTAGAGTCATGTGAGGGGAGTCTGTCCTCAAACAAGACTAAACCTTCAAGTTCATCTCTTTATGGTGCTAAAAACATGATTACCAAAGAAACAGTGAGATGGGAAAAGTGTGCCTGATGGTATAGGGGGGGGAGGGGTTGCTTGTGTGGGGTTGCTGGTATGGGGAGAGGAGGGTTTCTTTCAATTGGAAGTGGCCAGTATTTCATCGATCACTTTTACATAGGAATAAAGACAAATGTGAAATGATAATCATCACAATTCACGATACAAGTTATTGTTTATTTGAATCTGAGAAATCTGTTTGCACCCAGCAAACCAGTTTCACTTATCACTTTTAGTGAACTTACAAAAAAGTTTGTAGGGACTTACAAACAGTAGGTAGACAAGTTGCTAACAAGTTGATCAAAGCAAAAGGAAAAATATAAAGGGATCACCACCAATATAAGGCCTGGATAGTTCAGTTCGTAGTTAACAGAATTTGTAAGCCTGAGGTCTCTGGTTGGAGTCCCATCTAGCCAAAATTTCCATTGATCTACAAATATTTCCAGCCTCCTTTCAGGTAAAACTTGAAATGCAATAAAATTCCTGTGCTCAAGTAAAGTTTGTGTCCGAGAGTTTTGTCTCACAGTTAGAAATTTGTCATATATTTGGCTAAATCTGGAGGAAAAGTTGGTTTCCATGAAAATGATTCTGAAGATCCTCTGATCAATTCCAATGATGTACTCTGAACGGTAATTAGGTCCGGTAATTAGGTTGACATAGATGGGGAATTGAAGAGGTGCACTAAGTTACTCCTTACGGACAAACCAAATATGGTTCAAATTACAAACATAACAATAAATCACTAAAGAGGAGGTATACAGTCATGAAAATCATTTGCTCAACTGTGTGAAAATCAGCTTCTAGCAGTTGGTTGGCTGTTTATATGCATTTTATCAAACCTAAATATGGATATAAATGGGAAAGAATTACTTACTTTTCTGAAATTTTTGGTAATATGATTTACAACCTCTACAGGTCGATATTTTGGTACGTAATCTCTTTAAGCCACCAAATTCATGTCATGCAGGTGAATTTGACATTGCTCTCCCATCCAACATGAAAATGCTTCATTAACATAACACAACTGATTCAACCCATTCTGTTGTACCAAGGAGAATAGCTCAAGAACTACTCCTTAATCCCTCCCCTCCCCCCTCCCTCTATCCAACACTATCTTCAAGCTTAGATGAAGTCAATTGTCAAATCTTTTATTCTCGTTATCTCTCTCTTACTTCATTAACTGACTCATCTTCGTCTCAGTGTTGCTGTCTTCCCTGTGACATTTGTATTGCTCATGAGTGTATGACCATCTCAGTGCATTACTGACTTCATTAGTGACTTCATCAGGAGGGCTTAGCTTCAGCTTGAACATCTTTTTGTTCGGCTAAATATTCCTCGGTTTGGGCCTCTTCCGCCTCCTCCTGCTCCTCTCCTTTTATAGGTAAAACAACAGTTCTTACGATGGGTTCTCTGTGGGTAGCCCATGGGGGCACGATCTTTCCATGGAGACGCCATGCGCCATACCCGCTTGGAAGGTGTTTCTCCAGAACAATGTACTCTAGCACATCTTTGGGAGTATCTTCACTTCCGACTTCCAATCTACCAAAACGGTCATAGATTGCCAGTGTCTAAAATCAAGAAACAAATGAACAATGAACCAGTCTTCAAAATTCGGTTCTACTTTATTTTCACTTTGAAAACGTTAGACGCAAGAGAGTAACCACGATGCGGTCAAAGCGTTACAAAATGGAAATAGAAATAATGAAATCATTTCAGATGAAAGAATCTACAATTTAATTCAGTAGAGAGAAGTAAGGTAGCAAAGGAATTCAGTAGTGGAGGGTCAAGAATAATTACAGAGACCCCTGACCAGGTGGAGGGTATTATTTCGTGCTGCTCTTCAGCATTGAACAAAATTTCATTGGATCTTAATATCTTGTCCAGCGTAATCACAAGCCCATTTCCTTTCATATTGTTTTCCATATTAGCTAATTTCTGACTGAGTTTTACTTTAATTTTACTTATTTGTATTTATTTGTATTCTGTTTTACCTGTCTGCTCAGCATTCTGACTGTGACTTGTGCATAAACATTTCCCTTTGTCATCATATCTGTACATCTAACATGGACTACTCTAGGCTTCTCAAGAGACTCTATGAAATTCCATCGAATTGTTCTGTATCTGAAACCTGAGACCATCTCCTACCAGTTGGAAGAGAAGAAATGCAAAAAAACAAAACATATTAATATGACTAGGTCAATCTTGGTTTAATAATATTGCGTACTATTTGATCATAATGTCCCATAACTATGTACATTTGAGTACATTCAAAAAAGGTAGACATAGGGAAACAAAACTTTTCCTTAAGTTATGCTTGCGTGTCGTTTTAGTGCAAAGATGAAGAAAGTGTCCAAGTGATAAACATTTCAGAATTCAATCAGAATCATATTTTTCTAACTTAAAAGTTCCTCTGGTTAAAACATTGAGGGGGCTGCCTTTGTTTAGATCAATTTACAATCTCATCTTTGGTAATCTCAGTAACTTTGGTGATTCATTGCAAAGAGAAGAAACCAACAAAGCAGGAATAGATATTCTGTGTCTCATAATTAGTGCACCAGGTCTGGTCCGGAGTATGTACTAATCCCTGACAACAATGTCTAGACATGAGGTTTGGTATTACCGAGGTCATTGGTTACAATCACATTCTAAAAGTAAATCCTTAAAAAGAGATTGTGAGATTGTTTCACATATGTCTGTGTATGCTTGCCAAATGCTTCAATGGGAACTGTTTTGGGCAACCGGGCAGTATTTGGTGAACATCCGAGCACCACATTAATTACAAGGTTTTGAAGAAAGTTATGAAACAAAGTATTCACCCAAGCTTTATGTTGAAACAAAAATTGAAATTGCTTGTAAAAGAGGTACTCACAGGGTAACATTTTTCCGTCACCAGCGAATGCAAGGTGTTCTTGTCAAAGCTGCAAGTAAAACCAAATCATATAAAGAAAACATTAAATCACCTACCACTAGAATCAGGTGGAGAATATTGGTTCAGTTTGGTTCTTCAAAGAATCCAACAGAAGCTCATTTGAAACCGAATCCATGTGGACGAACACAGGCTTATATCAAGTAGATACTCTTTGTGATAAGTATTCAGAGAGTTACAAGACAGGCGTGTAATTGTCGCATCCCTATTTGTGATATTTTGGACCTCGCTTCGTCATGCAGTGATGATGAATGGGGTTGATCTATCCCCCTCACTGTTTGAGAAAGTGGTCATTGCTCAGGTATGTTTGCCCTCCTCTGTTGGGTGGGGACATTAAATGGGGGTCCAGGGGAGCAGCTCATCACAAAACAGATACTTGAGATAAGCCTGTGTTCATTGACATAGAGGGTCTCAATGACAAAGCAAGTTGTTTCATAAATCATTGAAAGAGCAGAACTTGAACAGAGCCTCATCATTTTTGCTGAACCAGGTACCTAATGGTTGTGGGACAGACGCTTTAACCTCAACAGCGGCAACACCAATTGATCTTTAACATTGAATTCCACCAGACTCACTCATGATACCAGTGCATTGTAATAATGCTCTACAATTCTACGATCCTTCTAACACTCCGGTTATCTCAACAGTGAATGAAAATAACAACATCAGTTGCATAAATAATCCTTATGTTCAAATTCTACCTCTACAGCAGATACAAACAGCCAGATGTTCCAACACTTTTCTAACACTTCAGAGATCATTTTGTTGATACTTTATCCCTCAAACTCCTGTCCCTTCATCAGTCCCTTGGACATTTACACCTTTTATAATGTACATTCTCTACAAGTCCTAGTTCCAACCAGAATGCAAAATGCATTGTGGTTTCGATGATGTAACATGAGCAGTTTTCTTCATGAATCTGACGTAATGTATAGTGAGGGTGTACATGTTTACAAGGGTTTCACGATTTGACCTCCACCAAAAACAATAGGCTTCTTTGACTAAATGTGGTACTTCTACACACTAAATAAGAGGTCAACCCAAGCTTCCAGTATTGAGATATCATGATTACAAGGTTTTCACATTTTGACCCCTGGTGACCTCAAATGTCCTTTGCCCTCCACCAAAAACAATAGGCTTCTTTAACACAATGTGGTACTCCTACACACCAAATATGAGGTCTGCCCATGATTCCCTTCTTGCAATATCGTGTTTATGAGGTTTTCACATTTTGACCCCTGGTGATCCCAAATGATCTTTGACCCCCACCAAAAAC
The DNA here is from genome assembly GCA_020650975.1 of Apostichopus californicus. Lineage (NCBI taxonomy): Eukaryota > Metazoa > Echinodermata > Holothuroidea > Aspidochirotida > Stichopodidae > Apostichopus > Apostichopus californicus. The sequence goes on from JAIPMN010002276.1 coordinate 40,452, forward strand.
AATAGGCTTCTTGTACTTAATGTGGTACTTTTACACACTAAATATGAAATTGGTCTGACCTTACCTTCTTGAGATATCGTGTTTACAAGCTGGGCGTCACAAACGCACTCACACACACACACACACGCCATCATGAATGCATAGGTTACGATTATCATGGAAACCAAAAACCATCGAAACCAATGAACCCAATCCTCCTTTTAAATGTGAAATGAGATAAGAAGGCAAAATGGTAAAGAAAAAAAGATTACTTTTGTAGATTATTGTGAGCATCTATAAATATTTGTTGGGCTTTCCAAGCAAACTCTGATGTTTGAAATTCCGGCTGAAATTGACGTATTTTTCGGACAGCCATTTGGGTGACACCGATGTTTTTCACTCTGTCTAATCTTTGCTTGGCACCCTGTTAAATAAAAAAATCCATTGCATCAATTGTAAGGCATATTGCGCAGAATCGAAATTCATTGCGCATTCATTGTCTTATCCATTTGATTACAAAATTATTATACATTTTCTTTTATATATATAAAAGAATGATTTCAGAGACTACAAATTTGATAAGTTGCAGAAATATTCAAACGAAATACTGACACAATGTTTTTCCCCAATACAGTCTTTTTCTCCAATCTTTTTCCCACCAAATGACAGAGTCTCCAAAATGAGAGAAACTTTTATAGGAAAAATATTAAGAATTTGGGTCCTGAAGTAACATCCTTACTATGCATTAAATTTGTCACTGGCAAATGTTGTAATTCATTCTTGGGTGCCCTATTGTTTCAATACAGTAAGAAGCCTACGTAAACATTTCTTGGGAAAGTTATTAGAATTAAGTAAACAAGTGACTACCATTGACGAGTTGGTGATGCCATCGCCAATATTTGTGTCAAAGGAGCATTAAATCCATGTAACATGTTCTAAAGATGGATATCCTCAACACCAAAATCAACATAGAGAGCTGACCTGTATCTTTCCTTTTTATCATTTTATTGCACCATTTCGACATTTAAATTCTGACTTTAGACATTCTTTGAGTGGTCTTGTGGGCAGATTGAAAAGAATTCTAAAATGTAAGTTCATGATGCTTCATGCGTGTTATCATTGATCATACAACTTCTAAAAAGCATGCATAGTAAATTAAACCTATTGTTTTGTTGTTTTTTTGTCAACTTTTTCTGGATCATTCATTTTCAATACTCAGCACCCATGTTTTTTCTATTGTTGTATCATTTTTTGTTTCTAATTTATATTGTTTCAAGATATTTTATTCATCATTTAAAATGATGCTGTAAGCAAAGAAGTATAAACAGTAATGGACAATGCATCTTTTAATTATTTCATTTCATTTCATATTTTCATTCATTTAATTATTTCATCAACGGATGCACACTCAATGAAACGACACAAACACAACCATCATCTTTAGCTTTCATGGAAGAGGTCTTTGTGAAGAACTACTCTCTGAAACAGGCAAAGAAAATCTTGCTCTGTGTGATTAGGTTATGTAATGTGCTACAATCTTTTAGCTCTCCATTATGTTACATTGAAGTACATGTGGCTGGATGATGTCATATTTAAACCTGACCAAGTCTTCAGCGTGGTGTGTGAAAGGACATTACAGCTATAGATATATCCACAATGGAATAACATTTTCCTTAGCTATTGATCAAAGGATGTTGTTCGTGACAGTTATCTCTATCAGATGGATCAACAACGATGCTTGAGTTTGTGTCTCCTTTAAGCCTTCGAATATCAATGTTAAAGTTTTCATAATTCATTTTTACCTCTTTGGACAAAGTAGAAGCTTTACCATCACCCTCAGGAGGGATATACGGCTCAAAGAAATCACCTGCAAAAGACAAATAGAGTTTGCCAATACGTAAAGTACTTTGACATGTAGCAGAAAGTGCAATTCATCACATATTTAAAGACACATTTCTCAAACACATCTTTAAGTCCAATTATTGTATTCAAGGGTTGAAAACAAAGCTAACTGCAACATGATAAATTCAATTTATGGTGATTGTCACTCATATATTAACTTGAGTGCATACATTTTAAGAGTATAATAATTCAGCTTGCTAATTTGCGGTCTAATATATTTGTTTCCATATGGAGTTGTTCTTCTTATCACAGTGAGGAGTGTAATGTAAGTCATTACTATACACAGTGGAATTACACAAGCCATGTGGACAACAGAGACAGTGATTGTGTGCATTCTTGACCATCTTTGTCATCTAAAGAACCCCAAAATGAATGAAATTTTATTGGCAGTAATGGCTTTCTTTTATTAAGTGTAAGGAAATATTGCTTGTGAGAATGCAAATTAAATGCAGAAAATGTCTCCTCCTCCCCAGTGGCAGAGCTAGGGGTATTGGTCAGGGGGGTCGAGAATGGTCTGTAGGGGCGCTTTCAACACTATCTAAGCGGAGCGCCACCACAGGTTGGCACGGAGCGTACAGAAATTTTTTGAGTAAAGATTCTCCCTAGATCACCGGAAATTACCCTTTCCAGGCCTTGCTAATTTGCAGATAAACGAAGAATAAATAGGTGTCATCACCAACAAAATGTGTCAAATGTCAATAGGTAGATTTGAGCGCAATAAAAAAGTCAATAATCGCGAATAAGTAAAAAGTGGTAAAAAGCTGAAAAGGGCGCCAGCAGTCCATTTAAGTCCGTCAAGGGGGGGCATCCGCCCCCCCTGACTGTATGGACGCCACGGACGCCACTGCTCCTCCCCCTCTCTCTTCATCCCAATTCCTGTCCATCCTCAACACTCAAGTCGATTCCCTTCTAAATCCCCATCTCCATTCTGCTCTTCCAGCTTCTTAGTACTATTTAACCTACATTGTTCTATCCTTCTGCAAAGTTTAGCTCCCTAGCCCTGTCATCACCTCTTTCCTCTCCTTTGTTCAATCTAGTTTTATTCAAACTTCATCGGTTCACTTTAGTTGTCTGTTTATATCTCTCTAATTTTAATGCATGATTCTGTCTAAGTTTAATGCATGATTCTGTCTAAGTTTAATGCATGATTCTGTCTAAGTTTAATGCATGATTCTGTCTAATTTTAACGCATGATTCTGTCTAAGTTTAATGCATGATTCTTTATATTTTCTGCTTGCCTTTGAAGAAGACCACTCTATATCAAAATGTCAGGACCTCTTCCTTATACATTAACATATATGCAGGCTTTTTGCAGTAGATAAGCAGTTTGCAAACAGTTTCTTCTCCCTCCCCCCCTCCCTCCCTCCCCCCTCTCTCTCTTTGAATTTCAAACACTGTTTAGTCCATGAGAAAAAAAACAAAATGACAAACTGTTATTCTCACTTTCACACTCATAATATCCAAACAGTTTAACTAATGATACAAGAATCCAGAATGATAGTCAATTAGATGTAGTTCTACCTGTACATGTGATTGTTATTGCTCTCTCTGCATACTGTCTCCCCGGTTTCATCCCTGCCTTTCTTAACAGGCCAAAGACCATCTTACGAGGATCTTTCTTCCACTCTTCCTTTTCAGCAAGACGTTTCTGATCCTTCTTCAACAGCCTGGCTTTCTTTCTGGCTTTGTGAATTTTCTGGGTTGTCCGTGGCCTGCTGACCTCATACATGGAAGTCGAGGACGGCAATAACATTCTCTGTGCTGTAACTAACTTGTTTGTGCAAGATAAGCAGGACAACTGTTGACAAAATCAAGATAGTTCAAAATTAAAACACACTAGCGGCAGACAGTAACACAGTACTGAACGAACCTACTGCAGCTCAAATGTATAGATAGCATAAGCCGACTCAGGCTTTAGTTCTGATAAAAATTATGGTTAACACATTGTATGTCCTCATTTACCACATTTACCTAACACTGCATTTATTAACCTTATATAGTCGAGGGGCCTATTATGACACACTTTTGGAAACTTTCAATATTTTACCATAAATAGCAATGGAAAGTAAATCAAACTTGAAGTGTGCTACCTGGTGTCCCACTGTGTTTTACACAAAAGTAAAGCTAACCGATGATGTAAATTTGCACAGCTATGTCAAAAATCATTATCAAACACATTTTTTTGTGTTGTAACTTACTTAGGCCTACAGTACATCTGCCAGACTATTATTTGTTTGTGTCCAATGTAAACTTGAATGAATTAAATATCCTGTTAATATTCTTTCCAGAACTTTCTTACTGTACTTATTCTTATTATAATATTCTCATAAAAACAAAAGCTTTAATTTTGAACCCCTTGAAGATCATCCAAGACTCATTCTGTTCTTTCTCAGATAGCAGACTGCTTCATGCTGTATAATACGTCCAAGTTTGGTGAATTTTTTTGGCAAAGAAACAGTCACAGAGATTGCCCAGAGTTTCTTCAAATTTGGTCATGATACAGAAACTAGAGACATGCATGTTGGTATCATACTGAAAGGCGAGAATATAGAAATTTCTTTCAACAATGATTAAGCTCATTTCAATGTCTTGTGTGCATCGTAATTGGACCACCATGCTACAGTACACTATGATCTACATGTTCTACCAAACCCACATGGCATTCAAAACCATGGCCAATCGAAACCATGGAATTCAGGCACCTTATATTGAAACATGATAGAAATTTTGAATATGTTCCACAATCAACCTTTCGCCAGCAAACTTTCTGATAAAAGTATGGTATATACTGTACTTCACATAGCAGAATTGAATGCACAGTTGACTATTCGAATGCTACAAAAGCAAAATATGTAAAGCACATAAGTACACAGAAGACCCAATTAGTTTTTAGTCCCTGTATGATATTAAAAGGAAATGGGAGAACCTAAAGTGCTATGCAAACTTTAAACACCAAGTACTCCAGGCTGCACAGTTTCATTTTGAATAAAGATAGACAAGAAACTGAGCAGAAGTCATCTGGGCTCTGTAAATTTTTCTTTGTACACCATGCTATTAAGGTACTGCAAGATTTTAAGTATTGGAGAAGAGGTACCACAACATACACTGCACCCTTCCCCCACCTCCCCCCCCCCCCAGAATGACTGATGCACGGCTAGCATTTACAGATGGCACCAACAGCTAATTGCCCAAGCTACCACTTGCTCTAAAATGCTGCACTTTCAAACCCACATACTGTACGGTGGTCTTAATTATGCAGAGTACCACTGTTTTGGTTGAAACCTCAGCCAACATGGCTAAAAATATACTTGCACCAAAGTGATAAGGAAGAAATATTTCATGCTATTTTGCAACAATCAAATTCACCCACAAATCTTTCACATTTGGATACCATACATAACATCAATGGGTAGTCGGTATCTACAGTACACTAATATTATCAGAAATTTGGTCTTAGTTGGTCAAGCTTGCCTTGAGGGTAAGATAAAAGTTAGCTATTGAAATAAGATGTCAAACTGGATTGTTGGGCAAGGGCAGAATTTTTTTTCAAACATCAATACATCACTAACTTTTTTGTGGCAATGCTTGTTTCCATTAGGGTACAAAGTTCTACAGAAAACCCACCTGAAACCTCACTCCCCTCTGGAGGCACAGTCATTAAACAATAAATGTAGCACCATAAGGACTGGGACTGAGCGTCCACCCCAAAATGGAGGCTCAGTGGACATCAATGAACTTTGAACTTGAACATTTTTTATGTAACACATACAGAATAAAACATACATCCCCACTGCAAGTGAGGCACCACCTCTGATGGGAGGCTCAAAGGACTTTGTTAATTTTATGAAAACTACCAAATAACTGTGCGTCATTCTCACAATAAAGCTACAATAGGAATAACAGTAAAGAGTGACATTCTTGGATCACTGTGACTGATCTACAGTGGCATGGTATTCTTAGTTAATCCGCCATCAGAGAAAGTAAGGCCACTACTGTAGGGTTTGTCACTAGGCCTAATTGAAAGCTCTCTTCCACTTCTATGTTTCACTCCATACAGTAAATCCTATGACTAAATTCAGCCTAAAGGCAAGGTTGTAGTTTGCTTGTTTTATTCACATGATGTATGTCTGCAGTATTTCATTATTGTGGATAACTTCAATAAAAGTAGAAAAAAATGCAGCGATTAATCAGAATCGTTGGGCATATATGCTTCAATTTAGGGTAATATTAATAAGTTCAGTATGACTTTTGAACGTTCGCCTACGAATATAGGCCTATGGCTATAGGTAAGGGTGGTTCAGCGGTTAGAGTTTCTGCCTAACAATCCTAAGGTTCCAGGATAAAAATTCCGCCAGGAGCCAGATTCTCATGACCTATTCAAAAATCGCTGCAGTGCAGTGGTGATGTGCGTAGTCTTCCATGGATTTGGTATTTCTGGTTTGTGAACTTGGGAAAAGGGGTTTGTTTCTGTTCATCACATAGCTCCCAACTCTTGAGAAGGCAAATGCGGGTCCATGCCACGAATCGCCGTCCTGGGGAAGGGGTATAAATTTGGATTTATTTTGATAAATTTTGATTTTTTTTTTTTTAATCCTGGTGATGCCTACATGTAAAATGGTGGCACTTAGAAAGGCTTTTGTCACCCAAAATTTTCTGAGAAATATGCATTTTATGCATTATGCTAAAGAAATGATGGTTGCTAAGTCAAAATTTGATGCCATTTTTTTTATGTATACTTGACAATTACAATGCGGGTTTTTCGGACGCTTGCGCGGGTTTGGGTGTTAGAATGCGGGTCCAACCCGCGAAATTAGTATTTGAGAAAGTGGTCAGGTGCTGGTTAATAATAATACACTCTCGCCCATCGGATGCATGGGGACATTAAATGCCGGTCCCATGTGCAGGAATGCGAGGGAATTCACACCCCTGCCTCGTTATCCACTGCACACTTATCGAAAAGAGAAGGCTTGAAATAAGTCGGTGTTCATCCATGATCTAACACGGATAGGGTCTCAGATAAGCTACGGTAAGGCATCCTGATCCTTGGGTCACTAAACTAAACTATGAGGCCTACCCTAACTTTGATAGCCTAACGTTAGTTTGCCCAGGCTAATCGCATAGGCTAAGGATTCGCGACAACTGACAAACTAGCACAAAACCTACTTTTTTTATTCAGCATGTTCATGATAAGTTTGAAATTCGAGATTTAATGCACGGTCAAGTGTGTTTTAATCTTACATTAGAAAACAAGGTAAAATTTCGACTGATTGAGGCGATCGGCATGTTGAACAAGGAGGTAGCCATCTTTAAATAGAATGGAAAGATCAGTCGTTCCCATAACGTTCACGAGAGGTCATTTTCTGAAAACTTAAAAAATGCTCATTCGTTTGTCCAAATGATCAATTCTATTGAAATTTTGTGGATATAATGTTTTAATGGTGTTGACGGAACCAACGTTGGTAATGAAAAATATTTTTGTCGTCATGTCATGGCACAAAACAAGGCGTTCTGTAGAGTTTTCAGTTATGATGAAAAGTTGGCCACAGATCATACGCAGTGATCAGGCGCGTATCCAGGTGGGGCGTTGGTGGCGCGCGCCCGGGTAAGAAAAAGAGGAGAGAAAAAAAGAGAAAAGAAAAAAAGGGGCAAAAAGAGGAGGAAGGAGAGGAAGGAAGGAAAAAGAAAATGAAAAAGAGGAAAAAAGGAGAAACTGAGGGAGTAGAAGAAAAACGCCAAGACACAGGGAAGAGAAAGAGGAACAGTGACATAATTACAGCGCCGACCCCTATTATAAACACAGGGTAGCCAGTGACGGATCGAGGATTTCGGAAGGGGAGTGCGCCTAAACTACCCCTTACACCGACAACTCCATTTTGACGTTTCCATTTTTTCTCTCTCACTAATGTATATAAGGCCCGTGGTTCGAATCCCGGTGGAGGCTGAAAGTTCTTGATTTTCCAACTCATTACGATTTTCATTTAT
>JAIPMN010002277.1:2992-32447 GCA_020650975.1 Apostichopus californicus
AGTGCAATGGTCTATAAATGGTTCTGGGTTGTAGCTAGCTTGGGTGGTTACCTGCAGGCCAGTGCAATGGTCTATAAATGGTTCTGGGTTGTAGCTAGCTTGGGTGGTTCCGCCCAGGCCAGTGCAATGGTCTATAAATGGTTCTGGGTTGTAGCTAGCTTGGGTGGTTCCGCCCAGGCCAGACCAGTGCTCTTATCTGTCACCCACCACATCACTTAAATCAGAACATGCTTACAGCACTCATTCAATGCAACAATGATTAAAATCTGATAACTGTTTACTTGTAGATTCAAAACACTTGTCCTGATGTAATTTTTGGTTAATAGCATCATCTTTACCATCATTCAAATTCCTTGACATGTCCAGGTATGTATGGTGTAACATACATGCATGTTAATATATAGCAGACTATTATACTAAATGGCCACACATACCACACTGTTTGAATTAGCCTAAGCCTGCAATAAATATCTTTCACACCTCCACCGCACCTTGTTTAACCACACAAGACTATCTGAATTCTTATAAATGCTTACCTCCGTACTGCAAGGCAGTATCGGTGAACCCTTCTATACCAATAGCATTCCAAATGACTGGTGCTGTACCAAAAAAAATCAAAACAATGAGTCATCACTGAATAACAATCTCGTCACATTATGCGATGTCATTGTCTATATGTGATAGATTAAAAACTAAAAATCTTGAGCATATCCCACACTAGATATTGAGTAACCGTGACCAAATAGGGTAATTTACTGACTAATGCATCTAGTTTGTGTGCATACATAATTCTTTATAATGTCATATCGTTTCCTATCATGATGCAATAGTATGTCACTTTACAGGCCTAGCAATGTCATAAGAAAAGCAAATGCTTAAAAATTCTACAGACTAAAATGAATTAGAGCAGACGTACGTTAGTTAGAATAATTCATTTCTTGACAATAAGCTGTAAGCAGCACAATTACATTTGCTGATCGTGAGAAGCAGTTATGCAGGGCTCATGTTAGGTACAGTAGTCATGGCGATTCTTTGACTGATGACTGTTACCTACTTATATTGTGTTTATGGTCTTAAAGTCTATTTGTAGAAATATGCCAGTATCTTTTTATTGCTCTACAGTCAAACAGCCAAATCATGTGGATTTAAGCCATTAAATAGCTTAAATTTACAGGTGACTGCATTACAATAAAGTGAAGCTGGTAAATTAAACTTCTGACTTTACTTATGGTTTGTAAAGGAATAATTAAACTTCTTACTTAACCTAGAGTGTGTAAAGGAATAATAAAACTTCTTACTTAACCTAGAGTGTGTAAATAAAACTTCTTACTTTAACTAGAATATGTAAAGGAATAATTTAACGTCTTTCTTTACCTAGAGTAAGTAAAAGAGCAATGAAACTTTTAACTTTACCTAGAGTTTGTAGAGGAATAATTAAACTTCTTACTTCACCTAGAGTTTGTAAAGGAATAATTAAACTTCTAACTTCACCTAGAGTATGTAAAGGAATAATTAAACTTCTAACTTTTACCTAGAGTATGTAGAGGAATAATTAAACATCTTACTTTACCTAGAGTTTGTAAAGGAATAATTAAACTTCTAACTTTACCTAGCGTATGTAGAGGAATAATTAAACTTCTAACTTTACCTAGAGTATGTAGAGGAATAATTAAACTTCTAACTTTACCTAGCGTATGTAGAGGAATAGACACATCTTCAACAATAGCTCCACGGCTCATCAGATTTGTGACAGCTTCTCTTACCATTTCGTTGACCTTCGGGTCAGCATTATCATGAGCAAAGCCTTCCTTTACGATGCCAATCTTCATACCAGTAAGATCATCAACTTGAATCTTCAAGAAAGAAACTTGCAAAGTTTAGATGGGGCATTCTGAGGCATATTTAAACTATGCTGCTTACAGCAATAATCCTGTTAAATTTGTGAGGCCATCAAATTAGCATATTTGTGTATTTGGAAGATTATTTAGATACAACAAAACCATGAATTGCTTCTGAATGGTAAATGTTTAGGCCTCCAGATGTTGCCATACATAACATTTTCATCCCGGTATGCTTCCTTGTTTAGCCACACTTTCTGTCATTTTGTGCCCTTTAAGCCAATCATATTAGATCCTCACCATATGTGAGCCAATCACATTAGATCCTCACCATATGTGTGGATTGTACTCATTTAGGCAAAGTTCCAAGGACTGAAAACACAAGAATATATGGACTGCCATTTACATTCTGAAAGGCAAAATTATATTGAAAAAAAAGCCATTTAGATCTTCAGCACTTCTAAATTAGTTAAACATTGTACAATGGGATACACAAAGTTTGCAAAGGTTATTTAATGGTATATAAACTTTTCCCTAAATTTGCTAAACTTTGAATTTCATCTTCTCCTGTTCTCTATCAGACAACTCAGAAATCAAATACATACTCAGAAATAATTTATGCGCATTAATACATCTCATGCATATTCAGTTTTAACAACCTGGATAAAACCTCAGTCACCTCTGCCATTACATATCTTTGTCAGGAATCAAATGATATTATGCATATTAATGTATCAAATTTACATGAATTTACATGAGTGCATAATCATTAACAAGAGCACACTTCACTGACCTCCTTGGAATATTCTGGGATTTTAAGGTCTGGCGGTTGTCTGTGATCTAGTCCATCAGTTCCAGCCATCACCTATCAAGAAATTAAAATATGAGATTAACTTTTTTCTTCACATGTAACCATCAATAACTACAGTACAAACAGCTATAAATTCCTTAAGATTAAAAGTCATATGATGTCATGCTTCTGAGCATGCTTCTGAAAAAGCAGATCCCTACAAAATTATGTTTGTTGCCAGGGGCAGTACTAGCTGTACTTGGAGTACTCCAAATAATGTACAGTTTTACAGTTTGAGGAAGTGCAGCAACATGTCCCTAGTAACCATCGTCTCCTAGTAACCATCCAAGTTACACCTGTATCATTTTACAAAATCATTGAAAGGTAAAAGTCAAGTCACCCTTTCTATATATTAATATGGCCATAGCTCTGCAAATTTCTGTTAATTATTCATATCATTTTCGGACAAATTATAAAGGTGAACCAGTTTACATTTTAAGGATGACTTTGGGCATAGCTGTGTTTTCGTAGGCTCAGTGTTAAGAAGAGAAGCTGCAGCAGCAATCCCATACAGCATGGCTGCATAAATATCAAAAACTAGAGATTATCTCTGCAGACAGGGCCAAGGTGTTAAACTGCAGTCCGCAAAAGATCATGTCTAATGCAGAACACTCAGAACAAGCCTAAATTATGTGCCTGGATCTGAGGCAAAGTAAATTATACTTTCTGAATCCCAGCCCTAACCATGGTGAGGTAAGGTGAGGTTATTGGTGAGGTGAGGTTATTGGTGAGGTGTGGTGAGGTGAGATGTGGTGTGATGAGGTGTGGTGAGTTGAGGTTATTGGTGAGGTGAGTTGAGGTGTGGTGTGTTGCGGTGAGGTGTGGTGTGGTGAGGTTATTGGTGAGGTGTGGTGAGGTTATTGGTGAGGTGAGGTGTGGTGAGGTGTTGTGAGGTGAGTTGTGGTGAGGTTATTGGTGAGGTGAAGTTATTGGTGAGGTGTGGTGAGGTGAGGTGTGGTGAGGTCTGGTGAGGTTATTGGTGAGGTGAGGTGTGGCGAGTTGTGGTGAGGTAAGGTGAGGTGTGGTGAGGTTATTGGTGAGGTGAGTTGTGGTGAGTTGAGGTGTGGTGAGGTGTGGTGTGGTACACCGGTGAGGTGAGGTGTGGTGAGTTAAGTCTATTGGTGATACTCCAAAGGCCTGATGGTCTGTTTCTTCAAGAGTCTCTCTCTAAGGAAAGAAAGATTGAAAACATAATGTGAATCACACTCACCTCTAAAAGCAGTGCACAATCTTCCACTGTTTTAGTCAGGGTTCCTAAATGGTCAATAGATGGTTCAAGTCCTACAACCCCACTGTAAGGGACCAAACCAAAGGTGGGTTTAAGACCGACTACCCCACACCAAGCGGCCGGAAGACGGACTGATCCACCCTGATCCGAACCGATGGCTAATCTGACATCACCAGATGCAACCTAACGAATAAAGAATCAAAGATTATACCATCATAAAGAGTACCTAAACGTTGGTGCTTGCTGTATATCTTAGTATGTTTGTAGTAAGTCTAAGCAAGTCAAAAAAAGACTACTTTCTGGTTTCCTGGGAAACCTACAAAACAACTTTCCAAAGAGAGATGTAGAATTATTGGAACGGAACCCTTGGGTGTCATACTTTCAAATTATATCAGAGCCATGATCTCTGGCAAAGGCCAAAGGCACAGAGAAGATCACTTTGCTTAACATACTTAACATTCCTTCATTAGGACCTTAGGAAATATGATTGGTATGTAACATTAGTGTCAAACTTCCCAGGAAATAAAATATTGAAACGAAATAAGACAAAGGACTGAAAATAACTTTGAACTACTGAGATTTTGTCAAATTGGTCATTGTCAATTGAATTGATCATAAATGTTCTCCAAACTTGCTTTGATATATGTAATGTACAAACCATTGCAGTCAGAATTGGAATTTTCAAAGGTGAAACATGGTGGAAAAAAATGCCCAAAACTTCATTTTCAGAAGTGGCAACATTATTTTAGGTCTGGCGTTTTCCGTTGATGACTGCCAGGAAACCTATGAACAGTCCTGTTGATTGAATTTATTATGTATTTATGAAAAACATAGTTTTTGTTCATTTCTTTACGCCAGCTACCATGCATCCTGGCCTATCTGCACGTTATGTTCAAAATATATTGAAAATGGAAACCAAACTAAACACAAGTGGCGAAGTGAGCTTATGTAATATATAATGATAAGAAATCAAAATAATGAAACTCCCTCCGTCAAATACTCTTAGCAGGTTTCATTTCCAAATCCCAGCACTCCCTCAGATGGTAAGTGTGGACAATTGGCCTATCTACAATTTCTGCAACACCTGATTACCACACTTAGATTTATTCCAAGGACGAAAGAACACATTTCCTTCGCATATATCTCTCAACATGTCTACTTGCGAGAGAAGCCAGCTTCTGTCACGGTAACAATTTGAACAAGCTTTGCATCTTTTCTACAATTTGATTGGGTATTGATTTTACTGCTTAGGAAAATAGAAAACGTGAATGTTTACAGACATTGATTTAGGCTGTTACTATGGCAACCAAATATATGTTTTATTAATATACAATATATATTAATATTTAATAAATTATATTGTGAAGCATATAAAATGGACGATAGACAACTAAGTATTGGAGGTCTTACAATTTACGCCAAATTAACATTTAAGCAGTTTTTGCAGTTTGGTCACAAACTTTGTCAAACCTACCAAAGTTACTCAAGATGTTAAAGATTATTTAAGAATGCAATAAGACAGCATGCCTTCTAGCTTTTCCAACATATGAACCGTAACCCTTGAGAATAAAGGAAGCTTGATTTGACTCTTAATATTTTGCTGTCCATGCACTGTTTCATATTAATGTTAATTATATGTGTAAAAATGAAATTAAAAGATTTAAAAAAATTCCCTGTTTATTTCAATTCAATATATGACATGATAACGATCACCTTTATTGTTATCAAATTTTAGCATTGGAATCACTCCCCAGAAAGTATGTTTAGAATAACATAATAGCAGAGATCTTTCTATCAGTCATTAGTTATCAAAAATAAAAAATAAAAAGTTTGTTTTTTCCTAAAAAATGTTCGTGAATGAAAATTGCCTTGGTAGTAAGTAGAGAGTGTAGCAAAACAACAATAGGTATTTGTTTGAGAATAGATACTGACCTACATTACAATAGGGCTTTGTAATATATGAACTTTTACCAGAGTTGCACTGCCACTGCTTGAACCACCAGCACTATGAAGAGGATTATGAAAGTTTAGGGTAGGTCCACTATGACTGGTGAAACTGGACCCTGAGACGCAAAGATTTTCACATGATGTCTTGCCTATGATGTGGCCACCTTTGACATGAAAGGGAAAAAAAAGAAGAATAAAACTGAACTGGGAACAACTCCTTCTTGAAAACCAAGATTCAAGAACATTATTTCTCATCAGATACTGTTCATGTATAAAAGTAAGTTGGCCTGACGTATCGATCCTAGCAGGATCTTCTTCAAAGGCTAAATGCACTTGTCATTTAGCTTTGAAGAAGATCCTGCTAGGATCGAAACGTCAGGCCAACTTACTTTTACACATTCTCCTACACAGGCTCTCTAGTGGATAAGCAGTTTGTTAACAGTTTTATTTTATTTTTAATCAGATACCGTTCAACGTAACATGGTTCTGTGTAAGGAGCTACTCAAAGAGTTCACATAATTTGGGTGTCAATTTGTTATACTGTACAGTTGCTTTATAATACATGATACTGCAATTACTTGTGTGTAGTTAACAAAAACTCAGTTCCTAATTGAATTCTATTAGTCTCAATACGTGTTTGTTGAGGAATTGCAGTAAACAAACTTCCGAAGCAGATTCAATTTTTCTTATTCTAAATGCACTCTAACCAGGTGGGTTTAATGGAGAAAAGCTGTCGCAATCTAAAGAAAGAAATTATTTTCTTTTGCCCCTACGACGCTAACGATTTACCGTAAAATCACTGTGACCGCCAATATCAGCATGTTCATTGCACAAATGTAACCTACTGTATGTAAACTCATATCGTCCACTTTTTGTACCAATTTCACGGAGGAAACGTCTGCAAACACCTGTTAATTCCTTGCAATGGAAGGAAATGACACAATTTCGGAAGCTACATCGCAAAGAACGAAAGAAAGATACTACTCAAGAGAAGGGATATAACACAAGCCAGCCACGAAAGTGAAAGTAAGTCTTAAGCCTAACAGTCATTAACAAAACAGAGAGATTTAATTGGTGCATGATCTGTTGGGCAAGATTTGCAAAGTTTGATTACAGTTTGAAGAATCTACAAACTCATTAAAAAATCTTAAAAGTTTAAGGACAGACAACTCAATCAAAATAATGATTATTAATATGAAAATTGCATAGAACGATGTTATTTTCACTGATCTTTTAGGGCAGCAAGCTGGACAGGTCAAAGTTACAATTTGGCAAACACACATTGAGACTTTAAGTTCTATCAAAACCATTTAATTAACATCTGAGCTGGAAAATTAAAGAGTATATAACTGAAGTTATTATAATGCTGAGGATCTAAAGGGTAAGGCATCCATCAATGCCAATTCTATTAATGAGAAACGTCAAATTGTATTTCTAAAAACATTCTAGATGCAATATGAAATTTTATGGAATGCCCTCAAGCTGACAGGCTCTATCTTGTTGTCTGATTCTATCTGAGTATATTGCTAGATGTCACATCCAGGGCTAGTCGCCCATGTCATCTTCGTACCTGCCTCAAGAATAGACGTGACAACAGTGGCATCGTACTCTGGGTAGTAACCTTCTAAAGCAGCACATCCAACCGTCATAGGTGCTCCCGCTACGCCAACATTATCTTTAATGCCTACAGTCATGCCAGCCAACTTTCCCCGTTTGGAACCTTTGATATCAACTCTCCAACACCTGTGAAAGATGATGTTACACTGTAGAGCTCTGTCCATTATATATAAGAAGACAGATGAACATCACATTGATCTCCCCTCCAGACACACCCTCGGCATCACAATCCCAATTCATAAAATAGGCTCCCACACACACCCTCGGCATCACAATCCCAATTCATAAAATAGGCTCCCACACACACCATCGGCACCACACTCCCAATTCATATTAGGCTCCTACACACACCCTTGGCATCACACTCCTAATTCATACAATAGCCTCATAAAGTTCTGTTGATAAATATTAGAAAGGAACTAGTTTTGCTTTGCTTTCACGTTTTTTTCCATCTTTAACATGTGTTTTTTTAAACTTCCGATGGCAAGTAAAGATTTTGTTCTCCATAACATATACTATCATTATAATAATTCACACTGGGGAATGTCAGATAACTCCAACACTGGTAAACAAAAGAACATAAAATGATATATTGTGACTTACTTTGTAGTATGCCGGAACAGTTTTTATAGTAAATTTTAAGACTTTAAAATTTCGGGCCAAACTGAAGACCTATAAAAGGATTTTCTGGTGACTGAAGTTGCTTTCCAAAAATTATCAGCATCTTTATGCCAAAACCACATCTTATTCTTTGTATCATTTTTTATCACAAAGATATGATTTCTTTTAAGTTTTAAATTTGGTGACATTCTGTAAATGCACCAGTCAACCGCAGAATGAAGGACAAATCACATTTGCCTCAACAACATCACAGACCACCTACTGGGATCTACTTCCTGAACTAATCAAAGGTTCAGCCAGTCAAAATAGGTTACATTCAATCAACTATATCTTGAGTAAGAACAAGATATATTGTGATGAGGTTTGTAACTCAAAATGTGAAAAGATCTCTACAGTATAAAGTTGCATTATCTTCCTCCATAATATCCCTTTAAACCGACTGGTCTCAACTTTGCTTTTACTCTGATGTGTTAGCCATACACATGTTCAACGTACACAATAAATTGGCATCATTTCCTCAAAACTTACTTCCCCACAACACAACCCCCGCCCTTGTCCCCCTTTCTTGCCTCCTTTCCTCCATATTTGACAATACCCTAGTTCAATTCCCAAGTTGGCATCAACCTCCATTTGCAGTTCATTCTCTCAATACAACCAAACTCATATTTGATTGCTGCCGACATTAGAAACTTTCATATTATGTAACTATTCTGTTCTCAGCTGGCACATCAATTAATTTACAGATAGCTCGCCTAGGTCTACACTACACTGTGCAGTTGGCCATAATTAGTCTTATTAATGGTCATACCTTTCACTTGTGATGCATCATGTAAATTATTTCCATTGTTCTACGAAAGTCTTGCCTTTAACCCTTCTTGAATATTCATTTTTTCCTAGCTTGTTGCCACACAAGTACTGTCTTGGTAATGAAAGGTGTTCTTTGTTTACGAATCACGCCTAATGGTAGTGTTCTACCTCTTGCGTAACTTTCTTGCCTTTACCACAAATCCACGTCGCCACTTGCTATAGAATCTGCAGACAGGAAGGGTCTATTTGAACATCCTCGTTGTTTTTATCATTATTTTAACCAAGATTTAACTAGTGTCTTGATCTGTAATAGCCATCGAGATGTGAGAGTGAACACTAGCTGTTTCACACTGTTGCTGTTTGCTCCACCACCCTGAGTCTTATGCTTATACTAAATCCTTGAACTGATATTTCTTTGAAAGCACTAATCACTGGCCATTAAACCCAGTGATATTCTGAAATAAATTTTGCTTGTTTATTTCATTTAATTCGAGTCTCCACACACTGTTAACTCACCATCCATTCAGTTTGTTATTCTCCTTTTTAGGTCGATAACCTGGAGTACGAGGAAACTTCACAGGTAGACCTGGCTCTGGTAGTTTATCAATAATGGAAAATCCATCGCAAAGCGACTGCATCAGTGCTTGGTATTCTTTCAATTCATCCTCCTTAACATCAACATCAAGATTTCTTGCTATTTCTTCAAGCTGAGGGAGGGATGGCAACTTCACTGATGCCTCAGAGTATAATTTCTCTGACAAATCAAAACAAAAGGCCAAGTAAAGTTGATTTGGTTACTTTTTATGCTAGAGGATACTAAGATCTCTTAATGATACACTTCATTTCCAAACAGAAACCGGAAAAAAATGTGGGACAAGGCTTTTTAATTTGCTTTAAAATAGTACCAATATGAAAGAATGAAAAAAATATTTAGAAATAATTTTCAGTGTAATCAGAATATTGTACATAATTCTATGAATTCATAATCATCTCATGTTAGCTGAAACTAATTCCACTAATTCAGAGGTTGTATCATAGTGTTGGTATTATGTAACTGCATGGTTAATTCCCTCAACTTACAAGGAAAGTTACAACACATGAAACACCTAAACATCACATTCTTATTGCATTGCAATCTTCAAATTAAAATATTTGTCTGCTGCATAATTAAACCCACTGATCCTTTAAAACAGCACAAGTAACATACTGTAGGCCATAGACACAGATCAAGAAAATAGTTCCATTCATATAAACAACATTCATAGAAAGATATGCAATCCTTTCAAATGTAAAAATGTGCTAGTTTCTAGTACAACATTGGCAAACATGTTAATATTTCATGTTGCCTAGACCCAAATTAAAGGCCTAGGAAGTTCCAACTAACCATGTCTGTCACGATGGTCTACACATACAGTGCCCGTATAAGTAGTCCTTCCTCCAACTAGTCTAGCTGGGACCAATCAACCCAGTTCAAGGCTTCCTAGGTTTTCTACACAAAGTTACCTTTAGAAAGCTGCAAAGTGTAAGAGGGAACATCATACTGCGTTAGGCCTAATGATAGCAAAATGCAACATTGACCAGTACAAGCTGTACCTGTGGAAATCCCAGTTAATATGACTTAGCTGGCTAATATATCCCTACCATTTGTCTAGTTTGTAGTGTAACCTAGAAGTAGTAATGTCTGACTCCCAACGTATGCCGCACTCCATTGATATATTAACAAGTCAACCTTCTTATTTAATTAAGACCCATACCTGCCATGATGATGATCAAGAATAAATATGGTGTTTCGCAATAGAACTTTGATTCAGCTGGTCCAGGTCATCTAAACACACTGAAATTCTATTCGTTATTAGAACCGGTGTGAAGTTAGATACATATTCCTCGTTCCTCGTTCGACATTCGCGAATGAGTAACTGCTATTCAGTTACTTATTCGACAATGGTATCGACGTAACACCTATGGCAAGACGAAAGCTTTCTTACCGTATGTTCAACATTTGGTCGTGGAAACAGGTTTATCTATGGGTCATATGAACTCTAATGACAATATGTAGAAGGGTACCAAAATGCGTCTTACCCAGTCCAAATTAGAGTGCTTGGCCAATTTAAATGACCACTTAATCATTACTTCTTTAATAAGTGTAACGGAATCACGAAAAAGCTTTGGGCCCTAATCCATGCGGTCGTCCAGTTACAGAGTTGTTGACAAGACAATTCATAATCATGGACGTTAAAATATGAATCTAAGCTTCGGTCAGCTTGCGGCTTTGATAGGCCAATGATGGCTACTTCGCGAGTTCATGCTTGCAGCAGGATCTAAAAAATACAAAATACAATACATAATACAAAGTCGACAGTTTGAGCTTAGTTGCCACGATATCTACGTGTAAATGAATACACTAGGGCAAATCGGTGCAATGGTTGTTTGGAAACTTTCTGGGTCCTCTGACGTCCGCTACGAAAAATTGCCCACGGGGAAGCGGAAAAGGGGTGGTAGAGGGTGTCCCCTTCTACTCGAAACCACCCCATGGTATGCCGTTACAACGACGATTTGTTTGCCAAAAAAGGCCTGTGAAATTCGCATTTCGTTTCCACGCTGGGCCTACTTTCTGGGTCCACTGACGTCCGCTACGAAAAAGTGCCCCGGGATAGCGAAAAAGGGGTGGTAGAGGATGTCTCCCTCTACTCGAAAAACCCTCATGGTATACCGTTACAACGACGATTTGTTTGCCAAAAGGGCCTGTCAAATTCGCATTTAGTTTCCCGCTGGCCTACTTTCTGGGTCCTCTGACGTCAGCTACGAAAAAGTGCCGCTAGGGCAGCTGACGTGATCCAGGGAATGTCTGGTACAACCCCACCCCCAAAGTATCTGTAATCGACCCCACCTGTCGAGATTCCTAACATTATTGCGATACCTGTGACTGAAAAATTCGAAGACGTATATTCTCGACTGGCTTCAAAGAACCCAGTGACAGGATAAGGGTTAAATGTGGCCTTTACACTACACCGTAGTAATTCTGGTTTCTGCTTATGTGCGCTCTTATTGTCCGCTACTCGCCCGCGCTTATTGTCCGCTAGCTTCTACTGGGTAAACAAATCCTGTGTTGTGAAGAAACGAATGTGGTCGACGCATAGATCAATTTCTATGGGTTGACGTCGATACATAAGCAAACATGACATCAGATACATGGATGATTGAAGCCATAAAAATGGTAACAAGTAATAAATGTAATCGTGAGTGCTTTTTTGAGAATTCATTTGGAATTTGCTCACCTAGACTTTACGTAGACTTACTCACTTAGGCATAACGTAAGTTTAGTCGGACTAGCCTAAATTTAGGCCTAGCCTAGGCTAGTTAACTAAGCAGACCTAGTAAGTAGTAGGCCTAGTAGTATAGGCTTAGGCTAGCAAAGTTTGCCAAACAATATCAATATGAGTGATGGGAACGGGAGAGGACGAGTGAATGACCGTACAAATTACTACGCCGTATTAGCCGTTGCTTACCGGTCTTGAATTACATAAAAATCACTAACATCGTTTTCCATTTTCAGTTACAAATTTACTTAAAATAGTCAAATTATGAAAGGGAGGAAGGCTTCATGTGTATTCTTCAGTAATTTTATCATTTGGTGATATTCTTTTCTATCCTGCTGTTTTTAAGTGTAAATTTCGGTGAACATTTGTTACCATGACCACAATAGAAAGTTTTGATCAACTAGGCCTATGTTCGTTTAGTTTTACATGTGTACCCTGTATATAGGTCTAGCCTTAAAAGTATATATCACTCACGGCAATGCGTGCTTGCATACTTTCAGACTTTCCAACATTGAGGAAAATTTATGAGTGTGATCAGCGGCAATGGGGGAGGGTTCTAAGGGGAGGGGGTTCCCCCTCAAAAAAAAAAAATTCGTATTTTTGACTGCCTAGATGCAAAATGGTGCATTCTTTTTCAGTTTCTCTGAGTAATTTTATATCATCATATATATATTATTGAACTCAACAAGCATGACAATTCTCAACAAAGACTTTTCTTGAATCGATGAAAGTAATCACTTGCTAACATAATTGAACATTTATATCGGAAATTGAAGCGCACTTCTCAATCTCTAGTACCAACACCTCTCCCACCCGGCGTTTTCCACCACCACCATGGCAAACACACTTCTCTTGTAGGCCTAGGTGTAAGTACTCAAGACACACACGGTTTTTCGGAGATTGTTTGTGGATTGCGTGTGATAAAGTGCACATAGCGTGTGAAGGGCTGGAAATGCGAGTGTCACACGCCAAATGCGTGTGAGTTGGAATGCCTGTACTTTGAATGCAACAACATTTGACCTTTGCATTTTTGGGATGAGAGATGAGAGGGATGAGAGATTTAAAATAAGCAATGCATTTTTCAGCAAAGCACACATGTCAATCTTTTGCCAAATGGGGCCAAAGGCACTTTATCCACTGGGCTGGAAATTCAGGATGGTGAGCTGAGAGTTGAACTGATCCTTTTTCATGCACAAGCCCTGCAGTGTAATACAGACTGATGAGTACTTCTCATTCGTATTGTATTATAATAATCACTGTTTCATTATTAGGCCACAGCTGCCCTGCAGCAAGGTGAAGTACCAGTTGGCTGTCTCCTAGTTCATAAAGGAGAGATTATTGGAAGGGGTAAAAATGGAGTTAACTGCTCTAAAAATGTGAGTAATACATATTGTCATTTCTTCTTTACCTCCAGGGAAAGTTGAATGACCCACAGTACAGTGACATATGCTCTACACTTATAGTAACAACAAACATAATTATACATATTATATATAACTTAGGTTTAAGTTATCATATTGTTGAAACTCCATGGATATATAGGATGGCCTAAAATTTTGCTGTATTCTAAAGATTGTTGCAAATTTTCAAAAATATTTCCCTTCAATGCTTTGACCCTCAAAACTAGTTTCCTAAGTGTTGAGGAATGTTCAATTTGATCCCTGTTCCCTTGGTAACCTGTGTTGTGATTTTCATTGTCTGTCATGACTCATAAATTTAATAAACTGAAATTTGTGGCTACTCTGTGCTACGGATGAACAACTGATTTAATAACAATAAATATTTATTGCATAATACAGTATCTGTAGGTTAAAACATAAATTAATGAAAACTCTTCTGGACACTGGAAGTGAACTCTCAGATACAGTCCAAGACATTGTCCACTGGTCCAATCTTTGTTGTATTCTGCTACCCATCTTGGCAACCCATCAAAATCAATATCTTGGGAATTGTGTAATAAATTACTCAGTGAGGAAAATACCCTTGTAGTTTGATAGTGATCATTCTTTGAATTTTAGCATATTAAGCCAGTATTGGTGATCTTTTGAAACCAAGGCCTACAGTACTTTGATAGTAATTCTGTAGCCGGGATAAAATCAAGGCAGGGCAAGTAAGAAGTTGGCTTGGATTTTCATAGTAATGAGAGGGTACCACAGCTGATTTCAGCCTTCAAAAGGGAACCTGTTCTGTAGGGTGTGCCTAGTGCAGGCCTTGCCCTTTGGCATAAATGAGAACTAAGGGTAGAAGTATATTATCAAAAGCCGCCCATTAACTGCATTTTATCGTTCTTGGTAATGGAATTGAAGGACAAAGTCTCGATAGCCTTTGTATGAAACATTGCTCTTAATTGTGTACCTGTAGCAATCTGGTTGAGAGTTATGCCTTAAATAACCTGACTACCCAGAAATTAACCTTGAAATATATTTGTGTAACATTTAACAAAAGACCTGTTTTTTTTGGTTGGTACCTTAAAACAGGCAACGAGGCATGCAGAGATGTTAGCAATCGAGGAAGCTCTTGACTGGTGCAAGAATGACAATCTTGACAAAGACGCTGTGTTCTCTGAGACAGACTTGTACGTTAATGTCGAACCGTGTGTCATGTGTGCAGGAGCATTACGATTATTAGGTACAGTCATTTGGTACAGGTCAAAGGTCAAATGATGTGGAACAGGTGTTAAAGTCTGAAAAACCTTTTAAACTTGATAATTGCAAAATGATAGTTTCAATTAATCTGTGAATTCTCCAATGCTATGATTTTCTTTGTTGAACATAGTTTGGTCAATTCAGTTCAGCTTAGTTCTGTGAAGGGTTGTATCTGTAGGTCTTCAACTAAACATACCTGGCATCCTGATAATGAAATCTGCTTCAGAGCTCATACTCTTTCTTTAAACACACTCAAGTCGGCCCTAATCAGTTTTCATCCTCTGAGCTCCAATGGGTCATCAGGTTTATTATCTCAAATGGTGGGGGGGGGGGGGGTAGGGGTGACTCAGGGGTCAACGCTCAAATGGTATCAAAATTGGCCATTTTCTCTGTGAATTATATTACAGTGACTTTTGCTTTTGCTTACAGTGTATAAACAATGTCATGTAGAGCTGTGCTTCACGAATAACAATTATTAATTATTATATTAATTATATTAATTATTAAAGGGATGATTGGTGGTAGAGCTGCTTTACTAGCTCAAAATAGGTCACAAAAATGTTCTTTTATTCATGCATCTATGTTTCTATATTTCACATAGTAAGACTGTTCTTTCTTGTATATTGAAACATTTTGGTATAAAAATTCTGCACTGTAAAATCCTTACCAGTGGATTAAATGGTTGATGCTCGCAAGGGAGTGCTACAAATAAGAGCTGGAAATCTCTGATATTTTCTGGTTCTAACTCGATTCTTAGACACATTTAACTCACTTGCTTTACAGTAGTCAGATAGTTATTTGGCATTTTGAGAAACTTGTATGGCAAGGAATCACAAATCCAACTGGATTCCTCCTTTTTTCTGGTGTCCTTCAGACAACCAGGTCTAACATTTTGGTTGACTGAACAGCAAATTTTTTTTTGGAAAAATTGTAGCAGAATAACAAGGAATTGGCATTTTTCAGTAAAAGCTCTGATCCACTTCAGGGAAAAATCAAGGTTTTAGCCATTCAAAATATTAGGTCCTATTCAATCAGCCATATCTTGAGTTAGGAACAAGATCTTGAAATACGGCTTCCAACTAGCTTTGTTGCATATATAAGTGTTACATTGTTGGCCACTGGAATATTTCTCTTAAACAAATTCTGCCTGCATTCTAATTAAGTTCCTAGATTTCTCTGTTTTAACATCTATTGGCCTATTCTTTTACTATGACAGGAATAAGACGTGTTGTCTACGGCTGTCAAAATGAAAGATTTGGTGGCTGTGGATCCATTCTTAACGTTGCTTCAGATCAAAGATCTGGGGATGGTCAACCGATTATTCAGGTGAATTAAGCTCAATCTGGGCATGGTCAGATTTGGGAGAGAAGTGGAGGGGGGGGGGTGTGTTACTCAAGACAGGTACCTCTATCATGCAAACAGCTTTGGGAGAGAAGGGGGGTGTTACTCAAGACAGGTACCTCTATCATGCTAACAGCTTTGGGAGAGATGAGGGGGGGTAAGAGGTGTTACTCAAGACAGGTACCTCTATCACATGGACCGATAATGGGTTTGTCTGATTTAAGACTTAAATTTTGTTTGAATTATGTTGATGGCCTTTTTCTCTCTCCTTTAGTGTGTCCCTGGAGTGTTTGCAGATACTTCAGTTCAACTCTTGAAGGAATTTTACAAAGGACAGAACCCAAACAGTAAGAATGTACATTGTTCCCCTTTTTTGAAATTTGCCAAGTTCATATCAGAAAAACAGGTGACTTCCTCCAAAGAGTGTATTTGATTTCTAAGAAACTTCCAAGGTCATGCATCAATTCATGTACTAATTTAGCAAAATGCAGTTTGAATTCTGTGTGAGAATAATTTATAACTCTTTTATATATATGTATGTGTATATTGGTACTGTAGTCAGTGAAACAGTTGTACTCTCTGCTCCCATATTTGATATGCATTTTTCTGTTTTCAATAATAATTTAATCTTTGCCTGTATAGTAATCTAGGTACACTGAATGCAGAAATTATATTTTGCTTTTCATTCCCCTCTCTTCTGTCTTTTTAGCTCCAAATCCAAAAATAAAGAGATTTCAGGATGTGAGCCAAACCTCTTTACCAGTTCTTGATGTCTCACAACCAGTGGACTTAACTTGATCAAACCAATAAATCAGCTGATGTGTAGCCTACTGTCAGATACATTCCTATTACAGAAGAAGTAGAAGCTAAGTTGTGAGTTAATGCATAGTGGCTCTTCACATACATCAAGCTGATACAGCTAAGTGGTGAGTTTATGCATAGTGACTGTCCACAAACATCAAGCTGATACAGCTAAGTTGTGAGTTAATGCATAGTGGCTCTTCACATACATCAGGCTGATACAGCTAAGTTGTGAGTCAATGCATAGTGGCTCTCCACATACATCAAGCTGATACAGCTAAGTGGCGAGTTAATGCATAGTGGCTCTCCACATACATCAAGCTGATACAGCTAAGTTGTGAGTTAATGCATAGTGGCTCTCCACATACATCAAGCTGATACAGCTAAGTGGTGAGTTAATGCATAGTGGCTCTCCACATACATCAAGCTGATACAGCTAAGTGGTGAGTTAATGCATAGTGGCTCTCCACATACATCAAGCTGATACAGCTTAGTGGTGAGTTAATGCATAGTGGCTCTCCACATACATCAAGCTGATACAGCTAAGTGGTGAGTTAATGCATAGTAGCTGTTCACATACATCAGGCTGATACAGCTAAGTGGTGAGTTAATGCATAGTGGCTCTCCACATACATCAGGCTGATACAGCTAAGTTGTGAGTTAATGCATAGTGGCTCTCCACATACATCAGGTTTTTAGTAATTTTTACTTTGCTAACATTTTAAAACAATTTATTTATCATAAATTATTAGCAACTTGTTTTGCAACTTGGTATTAGCAACTTGTTTCTTTCTAAGCTTAGGCAACATTTTACCATGTATCGCCCACCAAATTCGCTCAAGTTAAATACTAAATGAATTGTGTTGTGAAAATATGAAGTAAATATTGTTTTCCATGCCCAATTGGAGGAAAAGGCTAGGGAGGTACCACCGTATTTAACTTTTTACATCCAGGAAGAAATTCTTTTAGTGGGGGCATTATTTTGTGTAGTAAAGTGATCAGAGTCAAACAAATGAATGGCAACGACATGATGTTTATGAAGCTGAGAATCACAAACAGCCCAGAGTCTGAATTCTACAGCGGTACACATTTAAAACTTTCATACCTAATTTTCAAAGAGTTGTCCATTTTGTAAGAAATAGCTCCGAATTTTAATGTCAGGTCAGAATGATGGCCACCTATGTCTGAGGAGAGAGAGTAGAAATTCAGTGTTGACACAAGCTAGGAACGTTCACGTTTGGACTTTGTAAGTTTTTCGTACAATTATATTTTGCACATAATAGTGAAAGACAGTGCATTTTAAAGATGCTTGATAACAGATTTTGTTAGTAACAATCCTAAAAATATGAAATAAACACAGAAATTAAAAGTTTTCCTTTTTTATTATTTCAAAATTCATTGTAAAAGAAAATGGCAGTACTGTCTAGAACAGATGACATTACTGTTTCCATGAAAAGATTATGAAAATTGTATAAAGTCAAAAAAAAATCGATTTGTCTCAGAACTGCATGAATTTCACCATCCTCCCAAAATTGTTGGTTTGAAATGTTACACCTCTAATGGTGTATTCTGAGACATTGTTAAATCAGGTCTATAATTTGCAAAGAGGGTGTGTGGTTCATCTCATCTTATAGCTAGGAGTAAATCAGCTGACAATTTGACCTGTGGGTGGTCAGTTTCGAGTCTCCCTAGCAGATTTGAGGACAGCAACGATCCACTGCAGGTCGAAAACTACAGTAAAAACTATATGAAGAATGTAGCAATAGGTCGCAGAGTTAAATTCCCGGATTTGCTACGTCTCAAAAAATGTGTCGAAGAGGTCGCTGATGCCCTCATTTTCTGCAAGTGCAAAGAGATAATCATCAACCGCTGGAGGTGAGAGAGGAACAAAGTCTTCTTCGTGGAGAGAATGCTGGTCTTCAGTAAGCAGGAGATTTCTCTCTAGGGTAGCTAGATCATCATCTTCTAGCGTGTTTACTTTCATGGCCCGGTCATTTTCTGTGATTCGGAGGGAAAAGAAAATATACATAAAATGTCTTTATGTTTACATTATAAGCTTTGACATGTATTTTTGAAAGAATTGCAATTTATCGAAATGATATAACAAAAAATTATAAAATCAGTAGTTTTCAACCCACGGATCTTTCTTTGAGATTTAAATGTTGGTAGCCATTTCAGGACACAATATTACTGTAGGCTATACCCTGTTCCTCTCCAGGCAGCCATTTCAGAACAGTATTACACCCTACTCCCTCCTTCAGACCACCATTCCAAGCCGCAGTATTACACCCTACTCCCCCTTTCAGGCAGCAATTCCAAGACGCAGTATTACACCCTACTCCCCCCTTCAGGCAGCCATTCCAAGACGCAGTATTACACCCTACTCCCCCCTTCAGGCCGCCATTCCAAGACGCAGTATTACACCCTACTCCCTCCTTCAGGCCGCTATTCCAAGACGCAGTACTACAAACAAACTAAGTCACAGATGTTCAAGACTGACATAACATTTCTTAGATGAAAACGACACAAACTTTGCCTTAAGAGCTTAATTCAAATTTCTTGTACTGCAAAAGATCTGGCTGTTAAAGGGTTATGGGCTACAAATGTTGCAATTACTTGGTTTGAAGGAGATGTTGACCTTTGAATGAGAAGTTGATCTTGGAGGAAAATTTCAATTGGTGCACCTCAGTTTTGATATAATAAATCTTGTTAGATTTGTGGATGAAATTATTACATATTGAGAATTATTAAAGGCATTGAAGACTCGCCCCAAACCGCGTGCGGCCATCTGAAAAAGTTCACTTTCTGTTGCTTGCATGCAAGTGACTTTTGTTCTTGTCGCTACAAAATGCAGACAGTAATGAAACGTGATACCTT
Organism: Apostichopus californicus; assembly: GCA_020650975.1. Taxonomy (NCBI): domain Eukaryota; kingdom Metazoa; phylum Echinodermata; class Holothuroidea; order Aspidochirotida; family Stichopodidae; genus Apostichopus; species Apostichopus californicus. The sequence goes on from JAIPMN010002277.1 coordinate 22,882, forward strand.
GTTATCTTTAGCTGGACCTGAGATGTCCTTCGCTATATCGTTTGTACACTGTGCTGTGGGTATTGTATGTACTGACTGTACACTAGTGTCTAATTACCGATCGCAGCAAGCTGTGTGTGTGTGTTTTCTGCCATCGATGGTGGTGTCTAACACTTCTGTTGCACCTCATTCCAAACTAGGTCAGATTACGGGCATTAGACGTTTCTTTTTGCGCGAGTCTTCACACCCTTTAAGTCTGTATGACACATTGTACATATTAGATATTACAGTCTTACCTTTTGGGGGAGAAGAGCCCTCTGAACTGGGAGAAGTGTCACCTTCCTTTCTGCACTCCTCTGGACACAGATAGACCTCTATTTGACCTCTTGAACTCTTAAGCCAAATTTGTATACCCTGTTGGACAGATAATTAATATACAGTAAGTACAGCATGACAAAACCATAGGTTAGCAACATAGCATGATATTGCAAACAAATAAAATCTTCTGTCACCACTCTTGGTTGATCTCATCTGGTAAAACTACAATGTTAGTCACGAATCACTCCAGCGGGAACAAGCAACCTACATATTCAGATTAACCCAGGTAGACAACATGACTTAAACTGATAAAATCTTGACCAGCCATATTCTAAAGCCATTATGCCTTACACTGGTAAAATCTTGACCAGCCATATTCTAAAGCCAACATGACTTACACTGGTAAAATCTTTACCAGCCATATTCTAAAGCCAACATGACTTACACTGGTAAAATCTTGACCAGCCATAGTTTAAATCCAACATGACTTACACTGGCAAAGTCTTGACCAGTCATATTCTAAAGCCAACATGATTTACACTGGTAAAATCTTGACCAGCCATATTCTAAAGCCAACATGACTTACACTGGTAAAATCTTGACCAACCATATTCTAAAGCCAACATGACTTACACTGGTAAAATCTTGACCAGCCATATTCTAAAGCCAACATGACTTACACTGGTAAAATCTTGACCAGCCATATTCTAAAGCCAACATGACTTACACTGGTTAAATCTTGATCAGCCATATTCTAAAGCCAACCTGACTTACACCAGTTAAAATCTTGACCAGCCATATTCTAAACCCAACATGACTCACACTGGTAAAATCTTGACCAGCCATATTCTAAAGCCAACATGACTTACACTGGTAAAATCTTGACCAGCCATATTCTAAAGCCAACATGACTTACACTGGTTAAATCTTGACCAGCCATATTCTAAAGCCAACCTGACTTACACCAGTAAAAATCTTGACCAGCCATATTCTAAACCCAACATGACTCACACTGGTAAAATCTTGACCAGCCATATTCTAAAGCCAACATGACTCACACTGGTAAAATCTTGACCAGCCATATTCTAAAGCACACACACACTGCTTGACCATCCAGGATTTTCCAGGTAATGATGTTGATTTGAGATCTCTCAGCAGTGTGTTGCTGGCCTTAAATCACTAACAACACTGCTGTTGTAATCTCAACCTCTAAGACCACAGAATACAAAACTGCTCTTAACCAGACCAAATAGTGTTACTTGCAACAGAGTCTTAGCATCAGACCCCAACATGCAGACAAATAAAGTGATATAAAACAACTTACTTCTCTTGGATCTGGAACCTCTAACTTTGTCTCTGGTGGTGCCTTTATTGCAATCACTGTTTGGTCTTCAAAACTTTTAATACTTCTAATATCGTGGTAAGTCACATATGCATACGTGAGTGTATCATTAAGGAAACTTACTACCCGGTATGGAAGCAGACACAGACTAGTTTAGCAACAAATTTTCAATTGTGAAGGTATTTTATCAAATTTACAAAGTATTGATTGATATATGATAACAGTTGATCAAAAAATACAATCCTTTTGCAGTTTATCTTTCTTTCTAACTCTAAGAGAGTTATTGTACAGTTAGTTACCAGCAGAGCACTCTATTCAGTTCTGTCAACCAGACACTAAACTTGTAATATTCTTAAATATTGAATGATAGCATGTGTGACATTAGCACTCCCTCACCATTGCCTCAAACCATGAATCTTGCAGAATGCCAACTCCTACTCAGTTCACAACATCGCAGTAAAGTTGTATCAGTTTACAATGAATCGCAAACATTCAGTGATACTATGTATAGTAGAACTAACCAGTGAACACAACCAAGTTGCCAACACTTCTGACTTAGTTGAAAAGTTGTGTGGCTAACTATTTCAGCACAGTTGAAACCATGGATAGTATCACATATTTTTAAATTATGTAAATTTGTTTAAAAAAATTACAAAAGACAATGCATATCAAACCAGACAATAATTATCTGGTATCACAAAGCAACTTGATGGAAAATGGGAGAATTGTGTGTGAATTTCATTTAAGAAAAGGATATCTCTTATTCCCAGGATCTTCGGTTAGCATTTTAAGCTGTAGCGATGCGTTTCTAATTAGCTCGTCTAATCTATTTTCTTGAAGATCTAGATCAGCAACTTCTGGAAAGAGAAATAAGCAGATATTCAGTCAATGTTTAATCACGTCATGCATTTACCATTTGCTGAAATATTTATTGTAAGCAAACAATCGTGTCTTGATCATTATTACTCAAAGCATCCACGATTTTAATCATTGGTGGAAAACTGCCATGCACTTCTAACATATACAGTATTTTTGCTGTTTCTGTTGTCTTCTGAATATAGTGTTCTCATGCACAATCCCATCCCGTTTAAATTATAAAAAAAAAATTTAAAAATTGTGTTAAACATACGTACATCACCTAATCTTGTTAGGACTAAACTACCCCTTTAATCTTAACAATGAAGATACAGTTTGCTTATCCAAACAATAACACTTGATAAGTTGATAACAAAACACTACTTCTTTAATTAATTTTATACCACAAGTTATGTTTATCTACCGAAATTAAAAAAAAAAAAAAAAAGACTGAAAAAGTTGGCTTGAGTGAAGGACACATTGACATGAACCACTACACCTGAGATACATGGTCCAACAACTGTTTGTAATTTGTCATTAAGTATCCATTCATCTATGCAGTTGTTTATTACATTGATTAACCCTTTTGTTTTAAAGGTTTCTTCTGACAGAAAATAAATTGGTATCACAGTCAAACTATCCATCTGTCTTTACGACTGTTTTATTGAGACCATTCATGATAAATTTATCACTTAATCGAAAATGAGATGTTGTTTGCAGTCAATTCATATTCAATGATATCAAATACAGCATTATTAGGTCTGTTTATTATCTCACAAACAAGATGGCTGAGAACAACTGCTTGTAAATTTGGTTGTCAGAGATAAAACAGGTACGGTATACGTAGAGGAAGATAATTGAATACTGGGACGAGGGATAATACAAGCTGGCTCATTAACGCTAAAAAGATGGATATCATGCAATCTACTGAGGAGAGTATGTTTATACTGTGGGTTTGATTGACAACAAATAATAAAATAACTTTTAACTATCTTTAGTTTAAGTAATTAAACAAGCATTAAAAGACACTGGGTCTGTTTGATTGGCTGTCATGGAGGTATAAATATTGCTTAAAGTTGAAGACGACCCAGTTTATCAAGGGAGGTCTCTGCTAAAAGGTGAATTACTTAAGTTACACTACTGGTACAAGTAAGCTGATGCAAGTCTGTGAGAATTTGGCAGAAAAACATTTTCAAAATGAAAGGGCCATCATCCAGGGCTAAATGCATGTAGGATCATCTCACAAAAAACAGATCCACGGCTAAAGGATGGTTTGTGGTCCTGGTTTGAAGCTGAGATCCTGTAGGGGTTCAACAGGGGGGGGGGGGGACAGCGGGCAAAATCAGTGCATGATGTTAACAATCTCTGCAAGTTAAATATATAAGTACCTGAATGAAGATTTACAGCTTCTGCACTGATGGAGTTGCCAGAGAAGTCTTGGGCCGACACACAACTACTTGCACCTCTGTAAGAAAACAGAAAAGACATTGCATCCAGTTCTGATCCAATTTTTTGATGAATTGTGGTAAGCACGCGAGGCTCTTTGATATCAATTTGAGACTTTAGTCATACATTATGATGGAACATGATATCTCATATATGTGGAAACCAATTTTTTTTTTATATTCCATTAAAAGTTGCTACTACTCACTTCCATTCAATGTTGTTTTTATGTCGTTTAGAGATGAGCTTGATTCCTTCTAATACGTTTGTTATGTCGTAGATTCTCCTCTTCTGAACACTGAGTTGCTCGGCTGCCTGGTTCAAGTCTAACACACCGTCAGGTGCCGCTCGTAATAAGCTGACGAAGCGTTTTGTTAACAGACCTAGCGATGTCTCATACCTGGATTTCTCTAATGGTGATTTAGCGGCTGGTGGTGTGAAAGTAAAATTACATTATTTTAGGATGAAAAAAAGCATATTTGACAAAATTTAAATATACTTAATACCTTAATGTGTCCATATGATAATTGTGAACAATAACTAACTGTACAGTGCAAAGGCAAATGTAGGTAACAAAAGTAGTTACCAAATTTTGTGAAGTAGTTTTGAATGCTGTGAAGTTTGTCTTTAATATGTGGTTCCTGCGTACATCTTTGGAGTTATATTACAGTTTCATCATTTTCATTGCAGGGTTCTGTACAGGATACACTATTCCATCAAGTGTCCATAAGGCATTCTCCCTATATACTTTGTTGCTACTTTTTGTCACAGTATCACTGTACCCAAGGCTTTAGCCAGTTGTTAGCTAGACATCCTGACAACCATGGCCTAAAAAACAAAATTATTTTGTAATGTACTTTAAAGAAAATTCTGAAATGGGAGGCAGAATTATCTTCTTTGAAAAAATTACAACAAGCCAACATTTTGCACAAGTAGGACACCTCTACCCTTATAAACTGGTCTCCCTATATGCCAAAGTTGCTATGCGAAAACTCCACACTTTTCCGAGGGACCACCAATCCCTGTGACCTAGTTTTTGATAGATGTAGTGAAGATCCCAGTGGGCCCAGTCTAATACATGACCCCACAAACCAAACACTGATGCTTTCTGCTAACGACTGGTGCTCGTTTAGATCAGAGCAACATCATTTTTCTGTGATTGGTTACATATTTTAAGGCTGGACAGTATTTTTGGTGAACTGCTGCTCACTGTCCATTGCCAGGTGGGAAAACGCTACACATGTTCGGTTTTCCGACTGACACAACTTAAAAAATCTTGATCAGCACAACTTTAAGGTGGTCAAGTTTGGTAATGCTGTGATTAGCTTGATATCAGCCTGATGCTGATTGGGTACATTCCTCTGTCAATCAGACAAAATGAAGCTACCTTTAGGACTATTTCGTACAACTTTCTTTCTCTGCTTTGGAGGACTTGGCGTTTTAAAGTCCAAAACGTTTTCACTATTTCTGCCTCTGGAGGGGTTTACATCCATGTGGAGTTTCCGTTTGGCCTGCAAATGAAAAGATAAAAAGATGACAAACATCACAGGTCAAAGCAACAGACATACATGTCAAAGAGCTACAGTATGCTCTTCAGGCTTACACATGTGTTCAATGGTTTTAGCATTTTAAATACAATATACATAATGATAGGTCTTATGTGGTGGTTGCACATTCTGATGTTTTCACAGCACACAAACACCATTATTACAGTTACAGTAGAAATATCACAAAAGTAAGGCATCATGTGCTGGAAATTTCAAGTTTCTCTAATAAATCGTGTAGACAGTTTAAAAATACAATGTAAGTTAAAATACATGTCTGTAGCTTTGTGGAAAGGAAAGGAAGTTTCATAAATGATCAATAGGTAGTGAGGTTGACCTACAGTGTGTCCATACCAATGCAGAGATGAAGATAACAGAATAACCAGGTAAACATTTTGTTTTCAAATTTTGTTTAGCAGCTTTTGAGGCTCTGAATTTATTTGCTCATAAATACTTTACTATATGGTTTCTGTGTGCTAAAACAGCTACACATATTGGCACTTGCTAAGCATTTTGAAATGCTATATAGTAACCCAGTACAGTACTGTCTGATACTGCTCCAACTGCAATTGTGAAGTTGATTTTGTAGTTGATTCTATGCCTCCTAGACCCTTATCTGTGCAACCGATGTGAATGCTCCGCATTCGACATCTGTAGTTGTTTACAACTTTCCGATTTCTGACCGTGTCGCTAATAGACTCGACCAACAGTTGATTGGTTCGGAAAAATGAATACACATACTGTATCAGAATGGGCGGAGCTCGGACACAACTCTAGTGCGTTGAATATAATCTAGTACTAATTCGAACAAATGTCAGAAAATTGTGAGACTCAAAATATATCAGAAAAAATCATATTCGTCATGTATTCCCCTACACTCATTAAAGCGTAATAAATGATAAAAAAATACGCAGCATTCGCTATATTTAGATGAACAACGGCAAGCGACTCCGCCCACTGCCGAGTTGATCTCATTAATATTCAGTACCATGACAGCTTTTTCTCGTCAGGTAGTGGGTAATTGACGTGAGGTCACAAGGTGATTGATTATTCATATCGTAGAAATCTTACGCAGAAATGGCATTTCTAGAGGTGAACGTCGGCGGACGTAGGTATTACGAAGTGCTAAGTACAGAAGTAATACCCGTCCGTGTCGCGGGCAACCTAGACCCTGGAACCACTGCTACTGCACCTCCATAACAGACTCAGTGGACTAACTACAGTATAAGTCCTGTACAATATGTGCATAAATCAACATCAGTTTATAGCAGGGGTTCCCTAACTGGGGTGCATTAACCCCCAGGGGGGTGTGTGAGTCCATCCCAGGGGGTTCGTGAGACGTTTCTGAAAGTCAAAACTAGAGCACTTTTTGTTGAGCTAACACCTGATATGTCATATAATTTAGTGATGTACAAATGTCGTACCTATCGACAAACTCTTTTCGCGTACCATACCTACAGTATATGCTGCCATAGTAGTACCGTACCATGCATGTGATACTTGATCTTTTACGAAGCACTGTGATGGGTATAATAGTATAATAATGACTCAGATCGTGTCTCGAAAATGTTTGGGGTTCGTGGACAACTCTGACATCCACAGGGGGTTCGTGGGGGGATAAAGTTAGGGAAACCCTGGTTTACAGGCGATGACCGCTGCGACTGAGCTTCAGAACTGAAGCTCAGAGTACAAGTATTTGCACAAGTTAATATCCTTTAACAGGCTGTATCACCACTGCGACCAGGAGGGAGGCTCAAGTGGACTTTTTATCCTTTTTTAAAAACTCCCATTCTCAAAACCTTGTTCCTAAAACAAAAAGTTCATTCCCCACAGCGACTGAGCTGCCACCCGAGAGAGCCAGCTCAGTGAACTTCAATATTTTCATGAAATAATTCATCTCTGGCTTTATTACCACTGGGACTACCCTCCACTCCAGAACGGAGGCCCAGCGGACTGTCATTTTTATGAAAACTCCTACCGAACTATAATGAGTCGATCTCAAAAGGACTAATTGCTACAGTACACTGAGAGCTAACTTCCTTGTTTCAAGTGTTTTCTATACGTAGATTTGTCCAGGGTATTCTTGGTAGTTATTCCTAGAGAATGTAACAAATACACTGCTGGACTGTGTAGCCTACTGAAGGAAGTTGGTAAGCTATGAACAGTAGGCCTACGTGCTTTAATGATAATAGAAAACACAGTGGTGCAATGATTTTGAAAACATACAGACGATTCCCAGGTTAGCCTATATATTCCTAGCCCAACATCAACTCCAGTAGGCACCTATGTGGTTAGTAGTACTAGGCTAGTACTTAGTAGGCTAGAAGATACATAATCAGCAATTCTGAAGTAAGCTTATGAAGGCCCTGACACATGTGCGGTACAGTAGGCCAAGGAGTAGGAGCTGTGGGGCCATACTCCATAGCCACCCCAGTAATCCATGACAGGATGAGGTGACCCAGGCATGCTGCTATCATACACTTTAAAAAGCTGAAACTTTAACATCACTGAACGTTAGTCAGACCCCAGCCTCTAAATCCCCCCCCCCCCGACCATTGTCAGGGTCTCTGTTTTTATTATTTAAACAATAAAGGGTAAACTCGGTTGGTGTAGAGCTGAACTCCCTGAGGCTCTCACAAAATAAGTTGACGTAGCCTTGGCCAGGTAGGCCAATGTCCGTATTGAAAGTTATCCTCCCCCTCCCACCCTCCCCCACACCCACCCCATTGTCATAACAATTTGATATGACAATTCCCATGGCAGTACAGTACTAGGACTAGGTCAAGGGTAGGCATAGCCTAGTTAGGGAACTCAGCGTAGGCCTATAGGGCCTAAGTAACGTTAAGCCAAAGGGCCCCGGCCTGTCTTCGGCTAAAACCATGGGAACACAAAAGGAAATGTTAAAAGTTACCGGTGGTCTTCCAAGGAGAGTTCTGCTTGTTTTAGTTTGAACATTTTCAGGAGTGTAACCAACAACATCAATAACATCAAAATCTTGTTCTTGGGGCTGTCCGCCTGCGTATATTCTGGTCATGGCAGTCGGCAATGGAGAAGAAGCTCTTTGTGAAAGATCGACGTCAAATATGGACGCTGACTGTGCCAAAGCGAACTGACTTTCCAAAGTAAAACTGCCATGCTGAAATTCTTTTTCCATCTTATATTGATGTTTAATGTAATACCACCACAAGTTCTTACGAAAATATACGAACAGTAGACGCCACAAGCCTTAGTTTTAGACTGTCACTGTGGAATGCTACTGTGAACTCAATACGACCCGTACAGTACACAACAAATAGAGCCAATCATCAGTAACCACAAAGGCGATTGAAGGACGCAAACTGAAGCTCAAATTATCTTTAATTATCAGCTTTGCATTTTATTATACAGTCGAAATAAGCCTCGAAATAAACCTCCTGATGATTCAGCTCCTCAAAGAATCGAAAACACAAGCACGATGATTCTAAACGTGCAAGAAATTAGAAGATGGAAAAACTATGCGAGCTTGGGTCCTCTGGGTGACTCTTGTGAACTTCGGGACTTCGGCTTGTAGCAACCTATAAAATTCAAGTAGTGGCGCGAATCATACTTGGCGCTGTGTGTATCATGTGACCTTTTCGCGCACCGTCTGTACGAGGTCTCACATACATGTTAGCAATCCTGTCCTCTCTGAAATTGTGTTGACAAAATTGATAGCAAAAGGCCGAATATTTTCAACAAGTACTATCTAGAAATGAGCTGTACTTATACTCTCCTCTATATTCCTGGATCATCAATTAAACTAGATAAGTTTCTGTCCATGAACATCAATTTTGTTCGGGTAAATCTCGCGTAAAAGAAGAAACCCAATTCTATATTGAAGTCCGAACTCTTCGGAATTTTTCGGACATTCACAAGGATATATATAGCAACTTAACTCGCAACGGCTTTTACGGATTTTGCTTCAAATGAACTGGATCAACGTGTACAGGCAGTGGCAGAGCTAGGGGTATTGGTCAGGGGGGCGAGAATAGTCTGTAGGGGCGCTTTCGACACTATCTAAGCGGAGCGCCACCATTGGTTGGCGCGGAGCGTACAGAAATTTTTTG